>BHFT01034817.1:0-18071 GCA_004320025.1 Laticauda laticaudata | reverse complement strand
AATCATTTTTTCAAAGTTTTCACCAACACTTTATTAAGTAAAAAAAATGAACCAAGTGTCTCAAGCAAAGATAACCTGTATTAACTTTCTTAGCTAAACTTTATGACTTTATTAAATAAGCAAAATCAGTGAAGAAAACATGGACTAGAACTGAGAATGTTCCTATACAGTGAGTATGATAAAATGAAGGAGAAAAAGGAAGAGGAAGGCCAGTTGTCTTTGAATTGGATTAATGGCCAATATTAAGGCTTTTATTCTTGGTGAGTTTTCATTTGTCCCTTGTTTTTCCTAAAATCTTGCAGAACATGAATGTAAACACAAACTATACCTGAATTATTTTTTCAACAAATGAGATGTTCAAAAAGTCAACATGAATTAAAACACTTGTTTAATTTGTAGCTCATCTATAAATCACAGGCCAAATGGCTTTTATTCAGTTTTAAAGACTACATTAGTTCGTCTTTTTAAAAGTGCAGGTTTAAAAAATGGAACAGAAATTAAGATGAATTTCTTTTTTTTTGAAAACTCATCTGGAGGAAGCGATAAAAAAAAATCTGAAGCTGGAAGGTGGGGTGTTGGTGCCTGACAAATCCTCCTGTCCTCTGTGCTGTGTTTAAGAGATAACCTCTGACCTGGACTTTTGAATGGTTAAAAGCTGTGGTCATCTACTAGCATTTATTGGCAGAATATGTAGATAGTTGGTTTTTTTTTGTTGTTGTTTGGAAAAAACAGCAGTTTCCAGTGAAACAGAGAACAAATGAAGGAGCATTTAACACGTTGGAACACCCAAGGTTTATTCTTGGAACAAATATGGGAATTTTTATATCCAAAGTACATTTTCCTGCTGTTTTCTTGTTGATAGCATTAACATGTTTACCACATGAGATAACTTTAAGTCCTGCTTTTCACAGTGTATACTGCTATACAAACAAAAACAGAAATGCAAAAAAAAAAAAAGACCGCACCCCAGCCCACATACCTCACTGATATAATAGAATGTAAAAATGTAATAGTATTCTTCTTTTTAAGAAGAAAGAACCTTTTTACTGCTGCATCAGAGAGAGCATAGTTTCAAAGGATCAGGATTTATTTTGGCCATTGCAACTAGTTGCTGAAATGATGGGCAAACTCTGATATGATTGTAGCTGTGAATCAGGGCAAACCTGAGAGTGCTATAGCTTTCATTAGTATATTGCACTGAGAGATGGAAAAGTAGTAAAGGAGTATATATTGGAGAACTGAACCTCGGATAATGAACAAACAGTAACAATGACCATTGTTCTGTATAAAATAGTTTACTCCAAATCCTTGATTGTGATTGGCTAGAAAAGCCGGTGTAGGGATTGGTTCACTAGGAACCAATCCAAAAGAGCTGCCAAAAGGTGGCAAAATCAAGTAACCGTCATTGGCTACAAGCCGGCAGGCAAGCCGTATATAAAGGCTGCCGCGGCAAGAGCCAAACTGTTCCGTTTTCACTTAACTGTTGAAATAAAGACTTTTACTGNGGCAAGAGCCAAACTGTTCCATTTTCACTTAACTGTTGAAATAAAGATTTTTACTGTTGGAACCCGGTCTACCTCGCGTTTTTCCGGACGGAACAACCATGCTACTTCAGTAGTTGGATACACAGAAAATGGAATGGGAATGCAAATGCAGTAATAGTTTGGTCATTTCTCTGGAGCATTTCTTAGAGAAAGTAACATTAGCTGCTCCTGCTTTTCATCCCCAATATAGCTTCTAGTTGACTTCTCCTTTGTCTAATTTAAAAAAAAAAACTTTTCCTTTTACCAGGAAACCACAAATGATTGATTTAGCACAATTATTTCAAAAGGTGCTCAAGAGGTATTTAAGAAGTTGTGTTTCTATGCACAGGCCAGGTGGCAGGTGTTTTGTACTTACGCTGGGCCTACCATGCTCACATATGTTCATGATTAAAAACAGACTTGCAGAAGCTATTTGTATTCTTGTTATGCTAAAAGAGTCCAGGACTCTAGGCCTAGATCCTTTAGTCTATTTTCCTTTTCAACTATAAATTCGTTTTGCCCTGTAGGGGCTGTAAGTAGAAGGGTCTCAGCCAAACATAAATATCCTTTGTGGAACATGTTCACCAATATGGAGCAGAAAAAAGCACAGAATCCACTGGTGCTTTATTATTTCTGCTTTTATCTTATTCATCTATTATCTCGACAGTACACATTGTGATTTTGCTATTAAAACTGTAAATCTGGGAATCTGTTTTATATCAGATAAGATTATTGGTTCATTTTGTTCCGAATATCTGCACCACACTACCTATCAGGCATCTTCTGGGCTTCCCTAACCGTAATGGAGGTACTGCAGATAAAGAGCAAATGCTCATTGCATCCAAAATATATGTTTTCCACTAAACTTAACTGTTTTGCAGATTTCAATTTCTACACCTTCACAGCATTTACTTAACTGAAAGTTTCACCGAGGGTTAGTGATACTTTGTGTAAAAAATTGCTTTCAGTGTTGAAATGAGCCTTTGTTCCAGCAATTATACGAAGGAAGTTCATTTTGATGAACAACAGAAGTCCAAATAATGATAATATTTCTGCATTTCTCCTAAAGCAGACTAGTTACAACCCCTTCATATGCATGGATATACACATTTAAATTTCTCTGATAGAATTAGTAGCAGGGTATCTCCAAAACTATACCATTGTCATTTTGATTTTAACTGCTCCTTTCTCGTATACCTTTCAAAGAATACTTTTTTCAAATTTAAAAACATCCTTGATTTCTGAGGAGGTGATATATGTGACTCACTGCAAAGAGAGACTTGTTGCTTGAGCCACTTTGCATATCTTTCAAGATTAAATTGCTTGGAGGATGTGGTATACAACAACATAGATGGGTTTATTAATAAAAGGGGGATAAATCAAATCCATGACAAAGACATGACCCAGAAGCTCTTTGCAAATGCCACATGTAGAATTAATCAATAAGGGTGATGAACTGCTGACATATGCATGAATAAACACATCCCAGCAGGTATGCAATACATGATGTCCATGGATATTTCAGTGATTTTAAGAGCAAGATTTAGAGGGAAGGACAGCTTGCAAGGAAAGGAGAAATAACTCCAACCTTTTGGGAAGTTGTGCTAATTTGGTTTAGGACTGCAGAAAAAACAATTACTACCAACCTGCCTTCAGTCGAGGACCTGTATACTGCATGAGTCAAAAAAGAGAGAAAATATTTACAGACCCCTCACACCCAGGACATAAACTGTTTCAACTCCTTCCCTCAAAACGACGCTATAGGGCACTGCACACCAGAACAACTAGACACAAGAACGGTTTTCCCCCAAATGCCAACACTCTGACAAATAATTCCCTCAACACTATTTACAAAGTCTGCATTACTATTACTATTAACCATCTCATCACTCCTTGTCACCCATCCCCTCCCACTTGTGACCGTAGACTATAACTTTGTTGCCTGTATCCTTATGGTTTATATGGACTGTTTCCTGGTATGATTTGATTGCTTATTGTACCCTATGACTATTATTAAGTGTTGTACCTTATGTTTTTTGACTCTTGGTGAATGTATCTTTTCTTTTATGTATATAGAGAGCATTTGCACCAAGACAAATTCCTTGTGTGTCCAATCACACTTGGACAATAAAAAGAATTCTAATAATTCTAATTCATCATCCAATAGCAGTAGGAGATTGAATCCAATAGAGCCAAACTCAAAGGAAAAATAATACTTACATGAAGCTATTAACCTACCAGTAAAAAAACCCACTGGGAAAGTCAGTGCAGTGTGGAAGCAATTATCGTATTTGGAAAAGAACTGTATGATAGCGACCATGAGCTAATAAAACATTAGATGCCTCTTCATATCTGGGAAGAGGTGTGGATGATAAATCATTCTGTACCAGGGAGGGGATAGAGGGCTCATTTTTTTATGTTTAGATGCCAGGGAGGAAGTGAGAGTGCAGAGTCACTAATGAAAGAAGCCTTTTTATTTGCATTATTTATTTTGTGTTCTTCGAGAGCTGATGAGCATTTGACAAACAGAAAGAAACTTATATGTATCTTCAAAATTCCCATTATACAGTATAATTTTCAGAAATCCTTTTAAAATATGCTAATTTCTCTACAACATCTTAAAAAATAATGCTGTTCTGTTTCTTAGTATCCGAGAGATTATCCTCCCAGTATTCCAAATATAAGGAAAATTCCAGTCTCGGATTAGTGGCATCCTTGATGTCTCTGTGATACTATGCAGGTTGTGGACACCTTTAAAAAAATAAACAAACAAATTTTATTAGTTTTACAATTAAAAACACATCAACAACACATACACAAATGAGAAGACAGAAAAGAAAAGAAAGGAGGAAAAAAAAAGAAAAAAAGAATTAGAAAACAATTAAAAACATTCTCATTTTCGACAGTTTGTAAGATCTTTTCTTCCCTTAATTTATGCCATATACGCGCACCATTGTCTCTTACAAGTGTTTATATATCGCTCATATGAGTTTATCTTCTTCTTTTTTCCTTATAATATAGAATCTCTTTGTTCTAGCCAATTATACCAACTGCTCCAACTACTATAATATATTGAAGTATCTTTATTGTTTCGTGCTAGAGTTAATCTGTCCATTTCTGCTCAATTAGAAATTTTTTGAATAATCATCTCTTCTTCTGTAGGTATTTGGGGATGCTTCAATTTGGCAAAAGCTAATCTGGCCTCTGTTAGTATATGTATTGTTATATACTTCACTTTTTTTGATAATTGTTTATCAAAAATTCCTTAACAGGAAGGATTCTGGTTTGTATTCGATCTGTTCTTTTGTTATATCTTCCAACCATTTTCTAATTTTCTGCTAGTATTTTTGGGCTTCTGTACAGGACCATCACATATGAAAAAAGGTTCCCTCTTTTTTTTTACATTTCAACACTTTGGACTCATATTGGGGTACATCCTTCACCAATCTTGAAGGAGGAAGATGCCATCTGTAAAACATTTTATAAGCGTTTTCTTTATATACTGCGGATTTTGTAATCTTATTGTTTCTACCCCAGATCTGGACGCCTTTAAAAGCTGAACTGATTAACTCAGCAAGTTAAACACCTTGATTCCTGCTCCAAAGCAATACTCCCACAATAGTTTTGCAAGTTTTTGGTCAAGTTAGGGGTTGTTTAGCTGTCCTACCTAGACAGCAGCTTAACTAATTGTTTTAGAGGAATTCATGGCAATAATGCAAATGTAGTCATAGTGTATGCTGTTTTAGGATCTTTATCCAATAAGAGATATTAAACATGACATTCATTAGAATGCCCAAGATTTTAGAGAGTTCCTCTGTAATAATGGCAAAATAACAGGGCATGAGACAGACATAAAGATTAACATACATTGGTCCTGTTTCAGGGCCAGAAGTGCTGATTTTTGTATTCAGTTTTTTATGTTTTGGAGAATGAAAATTGTTCAGTATAAGCAGAGCTAAATTATGTTGGGAAATATTAGCTTTACGTAATGTCTAAAGATATTTACCTTTAACCTGGTTTCAAAAGTCCTACTTCTTTCCAGAGTGGTACAATTGACAGTGGGGCACCTGAAATAGTTTCCTTTCAAAAGTTGACAAGTGGTCTCTAATTCAGATGGGTTAATATCTAATCAACAGCTTTCTAAGAAGCTGCGTTAATATCTGGGCCTCAAATATTTTTAATGCTGCTGGCATATGCTGTATCCTGTTCTTCTGACATACAAAAAAGAGAAAATTAGCCACTGCTGAAGGTCATTCAAATTTGAAAAAGCAACAAAGGCACTTTATGTTCCTGAGGATTGAAGTACAAAGCCCAGGTACTTAAAGCAGTTTGCTTGCTGTCTTGGTCAACTTTTGGAGGCCTTTCATGAAATGCACATCTCGGGGAAAACCATTTTTAGCCATAATTGATTTGTAGTTAATGGATTTTTATAGTTTTATAGAGTTCAGTGCGTCATATTTCTCATTAGGCTTGTTGAAATAAAACAAAGTTATTACATAGCTTGTGTAAAGCAGGGATATTTTTTATCTTTTGGGGGAATGATATTTCTCCATATTGAAGCCTCATTATTATTTATTAATTTGTCTGTAATTTTCAATTTGATGCTATAGCATTGAACCCTGGTTTAAAGTAGAACAACCTATTCTGAAATTTGCCTATTCTGAAAACAAATTTGAAATTTGTTTAGGAGATAAACAATCCTGTTCTTACAGAGGTTCTGCAAGTTTTCCATATAAGTGTCTGCTGTAGATTTTGCTGATTGTATTAAGAAGCTTACTAGGCAGTAATTGGCTGGATCTTTTTTCTAAAAATAGAAATAATTATAGCAATACCCAACACAATGACAACATGAGTTGATCTATCAACAAAAGGAAAAAAGAAGCTAGAATCCACCAATCAGAACAGATAATTCTCTTTAGAAATCAGAATTGGGATTAACTTAATTGTTAAACGAAGTGATCATTGAATAAAAATGTGACTCCTTATTATTACTGGAGTAGAATAGAATAAAATAGAAAACAGAGTTGGAAGGGACCTTGGAGATCTTCTATTTGTGAGGTGGAAGCAGATAAAAAACCACCAAAAGATTCGTTGATCCAAGGAAAACAAGGTTTTATTCACGTGTCTGCAGAGATGGGTTCCCTTAGGCATTGAAGGAACACAGAGCAAAATTCAGGCAGCATTTTTATACCCTAACTGTCCGCCCCCTTGTACGAGGGCTTGGCTCATATTCTTTCTGTTTTCAAATTGACACATATATNAGCTACTGAGTTTGAGACACACTTCCTTATTTAATTCAATGGGCCATCCAACATGACTTCGGTTCTGCTCACATATTCCAACCTCCTGCTTAGGCAGAAAACCCTGTACCATTTAGACTAATTATCTAATCTCTTCTTAAAAATATACAGCAAGTTGTTTCACTGATTAATTGTTCTAACTGTCAGGAAATTTCTCCTTAGTTCTAAGTTGATTAGATTGATTAATTTCCACCTATTGCTTCTTGTTCTATCCTCAGGTGCTTTGGAGAATAGTTTGCCTCCCTCTTCTTTGTGGTAGGCCCTGAGATATTGGAATACTGCTATCATATCTCCCCTAGTTCTTCTTTTCTTTGCTTTAGACCTGTGATGGTTGTAAATGTGAAGATTGGTGATAAAGTTACTTTTTTCATTACTATTATAACTGAAAAAGGCAGCTTTCTGAAGCTGTTGCAAAACAAGGATTACCTGTAGTTATGTATACATTCAGGAAGGATTACTGTATAATGGTGCTGTAAAAATGCCTCTTGAGAGAGAGAGAGGGATAGATCAGCCCTGAATGTGTTTAAGAACAGTGTAAATGGGAAACAATTTTTGTTTCAGGACAAGAATGAAATGTTTTTCTGGCAGTCTTCTTAGGTGGCCTGTGGGAAGCTTTGAATAGAAATTCTGTGGACATTTAGAGCTGAATGCAAATTCAGAGTCAAGGAAATGAATAAGAAAGGCTAAAGAATGAAACACATATATCAGGCTGTCATGGGAAAACAACTTAATGTCAGGTTTCAGTCCTAGCAAAAGCAGAATTGTGTCTGCTTGAGTCTTTTAATCATGTCCCCAAAAGTTTAAGTAATCATCTAGACATCAATAAAAGATGACGTCCCTTGTTTTGACCAATATATCTATTTAAGTACAACTTCAAAGGAGACAGCCTGTGACTGGGTCACCTTTGATTGGTGACCCTAACAGGAAGAGAGAAAAATATCCTAAATGTGCCACTGTGTAATATGATTATGCTTACATAGCATGCCCAAGTTAGAGCTTGGTTGGACTTTACATTCACAATATAGTATGTATTTTTCTATATGCAAGACCTCCTTGGACATTTCCAATTATTTTTCTCTTATCTGGTAATCCTGTTTGCACATTTATTTATTATAGTGTTACAAAATCTAACTTTTCTCAATATTATTTTAGTTTTTGTGGTCACTACGGAGAAGCATGGGGAGGGGAATTAACAAGCAATTACTAACCAACAGTATGTTTTCCTGTCAAATTACTTTCTAGAGAAAGTTCATAAACAAAGATCTGGTTAGGTCTGTGCGAAAAGTATAGATCCAGGAATGCAGTGTTCTGGAAAACTCTGAGATTTGCCCATTACTCCTCTGATCAATGTTTAATTTAATGTATTCAATTTAGGCAGCATCCAACTCCATAGTAGATGGAGATACAATTACAACTAGATACAATTTTATTTTTATGGTAAATCAAAGTAAAAATAAAATACACTAATTATGAAAAATAAAAAATAAACAAGAACCAATGGTAGATCTGGCAGATCATGGCAAAGAGGGCATACTTTTGGAATTCTGCTAGATGACATTGTTCAGTTAAAGGGACTGGGATTGTGTCTGTTCTATATGCAAATGGTTGAATCCTAGACTACTGTTCTGATTGGTCCAGATAAGTAAGAAGTGGATTGGTCTAGGACCATCATAAGAGCTGCTGAAGGCGCAATTATGAAGAATGCATAGGCTGAAACAGGGCAGCAGGCAAGTATGAATAAAAGGCTGCTGTCGCTTGGCAGCCAAAGCTGTTTTGTCGCTATTGCGACTCGGACCTGTTTGGAAGTAAAAACTTTTTGTTGTTCGGGAACCCGGTCTAAGCCTCGGTGTGTTTTCCAAAACAAAACATGGGGAAGAGGGTGGGAATTCGTCGAACGCGATAACTGCACGCGTGATAGAAGCCATGACCAGCAGAAATGTCTGGAAGCCACGCACCGCACCGCGACGCCTTCCCTAGCGATGAGGATTGGAGTCATACACATGATCGTTTCCAAATGTATACGGAAAGCAATGACAAATGATGAATCGTGCGATCCAACCATGGAGCTGTATTCCTCACCCAAATTGCGGACACAACGGTGTTTAAAGAAGGCAAATAGCCTTGCGAAGGCGAGACTTTAAACAGGGGCTACGTGGAGACTACAAAGAATCCTCACAAGACACTACGTGACGGTTAAGTGTCAAATTAATAAAGCGGCACGAATTCTAGCCACATGAGACCAGCGGAAGGGGGAAGAGCGGCGATTGTGGTGCTATCTACAGCAAATGGGGGTGGAGTGCAGATTTCCTAAACATGGAGAAGCGATGAGGGATTCAGTGGCTTTAGGCTCAGAGACATGTACCGCGCAAAGTAAAAGGGCTGTGTTAAGACAAGCCAATGTCACTGGTGACTGGGAAGCGAAATCGCGGAACCATGGCCGGCGAAGCGCAAAGAAGATGCGGGCGGTCAAATGAAAGAAAATAGAACAAAATGCGAAGGAACCGCAACTAGAGAAAGAGAGGCAGCTACCACCAACCACATTTCGAAAGAGTGAGAGAGGAAACCGAATCAAGCGAGGAGACGACAAGGTACAACCATCGTGCTCGCAAATAAAATAAGAGCGCGAAAGAAGGGAATTTGGGGGAAATGCACATGGCTGCGGAGGAAGCTCATGCCGAGCGAATGCAGATTTCTCGAGTGCTAGTTCTGCAGGATAGCATTAGTAAAAACGCGGGCACACGAGAAAGTCTGCAGCAACAAAAAAACAACTATGCACGACGACGGGAGAAATTACCCCAACGAGCCGAGCCTAAACGAGCAGTAGAGAAAGTGTAACAAGAGAAATGAGGCCAGATACACACAGAAAACTCACTATAGAGAAGGGGCTCAGACGGAAAGCGGCAAGACAGTAAGTGAGCTGTAGAAATCGAAGGGAAGCCCTGTAAGATGAGGTGGAATTCCGGGTCCTTCCCTTTCGATGGTTTCTTGGATATTCCGATAAAAAAGCTGGTCCAGACATCAAATCCAGAGAAATTACAAAAACAACTTGTATCTAAGGACTATCAGGACAACCGAAATCCCTGTAATTGGCATGGGCATTTACTTATGGTCACTGTATAAGCCGACATGATCAGAAAGATGCCGCTAACATATCGTTGCGCGGGGAGACAGACGGCCTTGCCCTGGCAACGAATGTTCGCACTTGGGGCTGCGAGGATGACCGGGGTCGATCGAGTAACTACAGCCAATTGGGAAGATTGACCTCATCCGCTGAATTCACGACGTTTTTGGACGGCTCATCTGGGCAAGTAACCGGTGAAACCTTCTCTTTTAGCTAGATCAAATTGCCAAGAAGATTAAAAGCAGTACGAGTTCCCTTTGCATAGGAAGGAAAAGATAGAGGAACAGCTCGACAAACTAATTGCAGGGGGTGTTGGAACCTGTGGAACCACCCAAATGGGAACGCCTATTGTTAGCACCCATACACTGAGAGGGTCAATGTAGAATCTGTGTGTTGATATGGAGGCAACGGCCTGAAGCGATGCTTTGTCACACGTCATGAGCCCCGTGCCAGTAGTCAACATTTGCTCCCTCTCTGGGCAAAGGCAAAAGTTTTTGTACTTGGACTTGGCGGAGCAAGCCTAAGTCAGCAAACTTCCAGTACGGACCAGAGACAGCAGAAAGCGCTCAAACCATAGTCACATGCACACTGGTCATTCATGCCACCGGCTAAATGTTGGGAGTGAGAGCGTGGCACGCGACGTTTTTCAATAGTTGTGATAGGGAACGCCCTCCTTAATGGCGTATACAAGGTGGTCGTTCCATATTTCGACGGACGTGCTTAATCTCAGCCAGAGATGAGACTGAATTAAAAAAAAAAGACTCGAACAGAAGTACTAAACCAAATTTAGGGAATCTGGCTTAAGTAAAAAAGGAATAAATGCTACCTATGAAAAAAGGTGTGGAATTTTTGGCTACGCTCAGTGACACGGTGAGGGCATCCACCCCAGATAAGAAAATGAAGGCAATAACAGAGTAGCACCTGAAAGAGAAACAAACAGAGCTTGGCAAGCCTTTTTGAGACTTATTAATTTTTTCAGTATTTCCTGGCAAACACAAGGCCATATAGCTTGACGTTACAGAAACACCTCTTTAGAATAAAAAGCAAACTGGACATGGGGTAGCACAAGAAAGGAAGGCCTTTCCAGAATATTAAATAAGTTGCTAACATCACAACGTTCTCATTCAATTTAGCAGACACCTGCCTTTAAGAGTGACCTGCGAGCTTCAGCACCATTTGGCAGTATGGGTGCGTGTCCTTAGCCGCAACTTCCTGGATGGCAGAGGAAGCACCCGTGCATACTTTGCTAGCCGTCTATCAAGGACTGAACGAAATGTAAGTCAACTGACAGGGAGTAGGACCCTAGCAATGCGTCGCATGGGGACGCTAAGAACGCTTCGATGAATATCTGTAGACGGGCCGGCTTTATCATAGATTGTAACTGGACTACAACCACTGGATGGGAATTGATCTTTGGCGGGAACAAAGCCGATGCTCGTAACATGACTGTACGTAAGAATGTCTAATGGTCCGAGTTTCTTGGCAGACCATTTCTATACTTCTGCACATGTCGACCAGGAACAATTTCCGCGCTAGCGGACGCTTTGAGCAGAGGACCTACCGAAGCGGTACTGATGAAGAGTGGACCCGGACACCAGCAATGACATCAGGCTGCAAATAGAGACTTGTCCGATCTACCATCTTGCTGATGAATGTCGCAAGAGCCTACGGCTAAGTGATCCTTGATGCCCGATATTCTTGGCTGGATAGGTAAGGTGGCCCGGAGACACAAATAACTGATAACTAATTAAAACGTTCGGTCAGACAGACTGGTGAACTGGTCTATTCTAGATAGGGGTGTTGCGTGTGGGGAGGATCGTGGTGGGTTACCCAGCCAAGTTGCAGCCAGGTATACGGGGATGTCGGCACGAGGGGTACCTGGGAAGGTTAAATGAAAAGCTGAGGCCAGGAGCTATGTGGTGGTTGGTCCGAGGTATTGATAAGGACAGTAGAGTCTGGGTGGAACTCTTGCCATATAATTGCAGGGAATCAGACCGTCCCGAAAAGCATCCCTATCAGGGACTGGGAGTACCTAGGGGACCAGTGTGGATCTAGAATGTCATATAGAGCTCTTGCTGGTGGGTCCGAGACAAGGGGCATACTTTCGTGGTTTGTCGTTGTATATGGCAGTACTCAAGATTGGGCTTTGAAGTAAAATGCCATCAACGACAGACAGTCAACAGCTAATGAAGGAAAAGGTTAGATGACCTGTATGTGGCGCGACCAGGATACTAACCAGACGTTATTAGGGTCTCGGACATGGACCACAGATAAGCTGCGCAATTCGAGCAAGTACCTAGCCTCCTAGAGGTATAGACAGCTAAACAGCGATCCGGCCTCCGGCTGCAACGCAAGAGCCGAGAGAATGTGGTCGATTCACACGAGAGGCTGAAAGAGTGGACATAGGGAGTGTGCAACAAAGAAGTTAATGTACCGATTAATACATCACCTCGCCAGACATAACGCCCCGTAAGTTAGCTGACAATCCACGGCGGAATTAACTTATGGGACGAGAATATTACGATCAACTGACAGCTACAAATGCCCAAATTTTAACAGAAAACCCCCTGATATTCCACAAGTTTAAGGGACATATTCCAGATAGGCGACTTGGTAGGCCCGCGAAATAACTTAAGGATGAAATTCGTGGGTCCTGGAGAAATTAACCAACTTCAGTGCCAAAGTCATACGTTTTCGGTAGACGAGCCAGGGAGTGGAAACGACACTATAGACGCAGCTCGATCACGAATAATTTGAATCGGCCGACGAACACAGTGTTCACCGACAATCGCAGATATAAACCTGCAAACCAGGGGAGGGGGGGACGGCGAGGAAGTATAATAAAGAAAACCGTTGTAAAACTAAAACAAAACGGATTTTAGGCTCAACAAAAGAGCAGATAAAAGATTCACTGTTTGAAGAGACTCGTGTGGGAAGAGCCATCGGAAGGGGCCAAGCACAGGATATCGAACTGCCCAATGGAAACGGGGTGGGAAGCGGCAAACTACCAGCTGCGTTGGCCTAGCAAGGTCTCAGCGCGGTGGCAAAGAATGGGGTGACTACCCTTTCAGACGGTTCGAGGAGCGAGAGAGGTCGGAGGACAAGAGCCCAATCCGATACGGTCGAGTCTTCACGGAAGGATGAAACAGCGCGATCATAATATCGAGTTGGCGAGAAAGCCACTACTGCGTGAATAGTAACTAGTAAGGAACTTGTGACTAAAGGAGGGGAGGGGTGTTTCTATTTATGCAAAAGTGGTTGAATCCTAGACTATCGTTCTTCTGATTGGTCAGATGAAGTAAGGAGGTGGATTGGTTACGTAGGAACCAATCAAAGAGCTGCTGCTGAAAGGGGCAATTTGAAGAATGCAATAACGGCTGGAAAGCAGGAGGCTCAATCCTGTAATAAAAAGGCTGGCTTCGCTGGCAGCAAACTGTTCTATTCTGGATACTATATTCTGACTACTGTTTGAATAAAACCTTTTGTTGTTGGAACCCGGTCTACCTCGTGTGTTTTCAAACAAAACAGTGTCAACTATGCCTGATTGAATAGGGCATGTGGATAGGAGAATTAGGTGGTCTCACAATTGATCATGTTTATACCATGTAAGGCTTTACAGGTTATAACCATTGTTTTGAATCATATAAATAACAAGTGCGTTCCTTGAAATTGAGGAGATATATGTGCGTACACATGGGCATATTAAGGTGTGCCATCACTGTCTTCATCACTCCATTATGGACCACTTGAAATTTCTTAGTGGTCTTCAAGGAAACCCCATGTAAAATGCATTGCAATTGTTGAGCTGTGAAGTGAGTAGGGCATGAGTGATTGTCTAAAATGCCTCCCAATCTGGGAAAGAAGTAACTGGCACACTAGATGAAACTCTGCAAAAGTCCTGGCATTAGCTGCCATCTGTTCATCAAAGTAGGGATTATGAGTTCAGGAAAACTCCCAGACTGTATACTTCTCTTTAATGAAAAAGTGAAGAAATGAAGAAAACCCTATCCCAAACAGAGTAAAAGAGTTGGAAGGGACTTTGGAGGTCTTCTAGTCCAACCACCTGCTGAAGCAGGAAACTGTGTACCATTTCAGATAAAAAGTTGTCCAAACTCTTCTTAAAACCTCCAGTGTTGGAACATTCACAACCTCTGGATGCAAGTTGTTCCATTGATTAATTATTCTGTCAGGAAATTTCTCCTTAGTTCTAAATTGCTTATCTCTTTGATTAGTTTCCACTTACTGCTTCTTCTCCTGCCCTCAGGTACTTCGGAGAATAGTTTGACTTTCTCTTCTTTGTGGCCTCTGAGATATCGGAACATTGCTATCATGTTGCCCATAGTTGTCCTTTTCATTAAACTAGACATACTCAATTCCTGCAACTGTTCTTCATATGTTTTAGCCTACTCCCCTTATAATTTTTGTTGCTTTTCTGTGCACTCTTTCTGGAGTCCCAACATCTTTTTATATAGTGGTGAGCAAAAGCGAATGCAATATTCTAAGAGTGGCCTTAGCAAGGCACTATAAGGTGGTGCTTACACTTCATGTGATCTTCATCCAAGGTTAAAAAAGGAACATTACCAAAACTAATTGCCCCTAATGCTTGGTCTTGGTAATGTTTAGTCTGAGATAGATACATTAGAAGTCATCTAGTCCAATCTCTTGCTCAGTGAAAGTTTCACTATTACAGCATTTTAACAGATCTAGCCTCTGTTTAAAGACTTCTAGGTCTTTACTGCACTAATTTACACTTGAGCAAAGTCTGGTAGTGAATAGTTTGAATGCAAATTTTCCCTTCTGAAAATCCGTAGTACTCTTGACATGATCAGGATAAGAAATTGAACATTCTATTGTTTTCCAGAATATTTTATTCCTGGAATGTTAGGTTTTTTTATACATACAATGAAAAGCATGTACAAACAGTAAGGTTTCCAATTAATTTTGCTTTCATCAATTCATGACATTTTATATTCATGAGTTATGATGTCTGAGGTTCTTGTGTCTTAGTAAATTCTGTTATTGAGCATTTCTAGTACAAAAGATGGCATTATGTACAGGCTGAATTGAAATAGAAAATGGGCCAGAAAGGACTTTTTCCAGCTATTTGATTTTTGCTAATGAAGGTGTAGTAGTTATATCTTAAATGGAAGCAGCCCAGCATGTTTTCTTCCAGGAATTTTTTTTTCTCATAAATTAAGTCAGTGTTGTTTACTTAGCAGATCTGAGTGTTTTTCACTCCCACCCCACCCTCTTCTCACCAACAAAGCTGTAATTTCAGTCAAGTCAGGGAATATAAAGCTTTCAGAATAAAAATAAAGCTCAGGAATTGCTTGCAGGGCTAGGACTTTAAGAAAACAATAGAGTTCATGAACCAACAAAGGGAGGCCAGCGAGGTTACATTCTCCCTTGAAGTTTCTTCCATTTCTGTTTTGAGAAATCAAAAACAGCCTGTTGCAAGAAAAGTTAGGAGATTCATATTTGGAGAAGGGGGGGGGAGTTAAGGATGTCTAGAGCCAGGATATTTCTAATGCAAGGAGAAGTAATAGTGTTTTGAAGGCATTTTCTAATGATGTGCTTACATGATTCTCATATTTAGGATCCAGTTCCTAAATTAAATGCTGTTAGTTCCATAAATAGCCATGTTTGACATGGATTATAGAAGATAAAGAATTGGAGAAGATCACAAAATATCAAGATCTGAAAATAGAAATTGAAAGACTATGACATAAATGGGCTTTAGTCCCAGTGGTTATTGGTGTGTTGAGTGCCACACTAAAACATGTTGGATGACACTTGGAATTTTTTTTTTCAAATTTTGAGAATTTTCTATATCTCAATTACAAAAGGCTACACTGCTTGGATCTCCATCTATATGATGCTGATACACTATAGCATCCCAGGATCTTAGGATGAACTGGATGTGTATGAAGGCCAATACCAGGGAAAGAACTGGCAGTTGTGATTTCACATTGTTATCAGTGGCGGGACTCAAATATTGTTGCCACCAGTTTGGTGGGCATGGCTTGGTGGGCGTGCTTTGCACACGTGCACACACTTTGCATGTACACGCGTGCCAAATGCACACTTTGTGCAGGCACAGAGACGTTCTAATTTGCCTCCTGCAAGCCTGCACGATCCCGGTCGCTTCAGCAGCTGCCGCTCAGCACTATTCTGTGCCGCGCAGCACTATTCTGTGCCGCGCAAAGCAGCTGTGCTTCAAATTCAGCATATAAAAGTGAGTATGGGAGCCTGAGAGGACAGGTGGGCCCAACAGCAGAGCAGTGGAGAGAACCAGTTCGGTCTCCGCTGCTCATCGTTGCTACCGGCTCGCCAGAACCAGGACAAACTGGTTGCATACCACCACTGATTGTTATGTATATAATAATACTATTTTACACTTATATATCACAGAATCTCAGAGATTCTTTGTAGTTGCTTAAGCTGTGTGCCTTATGCAATACAGCAGGTCACCATTATTTTTACAGGATAATTGGATTTTGTCTGCTTTTACTTAGTTGTTCAACTCAAAATCTACCACCTTTTTTGTCACACACATATGACCTTTAATTTTATGTGTGGAGGAGCTTAATTTCAGTCATCTTCTGACTTATCCATTTGCTGTGATTTAAATGAATTAAATTATTCCTTGTTACATATGTCATTGCCATTAAAAAAAGCTTTATGATTATTTTAGGGGAAGACATTCAGAAAATGTCTCTGTAGAATTGGCAATATTCCTGAGAGCAATGACTTTCAGATGTTTTTAAGCATATGCTGTAGTCAGATAAAGCAAAAGACTTGTGTTGATTTTTCATATTTTTGATTTATTTTCTTATCAAACATAACTTGAAAAGGAATTTCTTGAAAGACTCACACGGAACATCTTTCTATTATATAACTTCTAGAAATGGTTAATGCAGTTAATGGGCCCAGAACCCATTTAATATAAGACTTCAGCAACTCTAATCTTTTTTTCCCCACACGCTCACCTCAACTTCCCCAAGGCTTATGCTTGTAAAAGTATTTATTTAGTTTGCTTTTATGTCATTTCCATGTAATCATTCTAGATATAGGGATTTTCAGTTTGAAGCTTATAAACATCAATGTGCTTCATATCAGTTACATTCAGAAACATAAATTTATAAAGGTCATTCAGACATCACATTGCCTGGTAATGGCACAATCTGTTTGCCTGTGAAAAGAACGCACATTCTAATATCCCTGACCACAGAATAGAGATGAAAGGAAAGCTAACCTAAATAATTTTACTTTTTACTATCAGTGATTGTCAATACAACTTGGAAATTATCACAGTGAATAGTTCATGCATCAAAGCAATAATTTTATCTGTATGTATATAGTATAATGTAATTGTTTACTTACACTATCCCCTTCAACATTGATAGATAACATTTCCAATTTTTGTTGAAGAATAAGTTGAATAATTTTGATCTCAGCACAGGTGTTATTCATATAAGTTGAATGTATTTTCAATTATATAATTGAATTTTCTGGTTTTAAGTGCCATTTTGGAATTATTTTATTCATCCCTCATTGATTAGCAATGTCTAATTTTTGTAGTAAATTATGAAAAGGTATTTGAAAATATTGTGAAAAGACATCAGCTGTTTAGGATGTGTTAGCTATGACTCCTGTAATATGCTTGAGATTATTTCACTATGCTATTTTATTTGATTCCTCTGTCAGATTCTATGCTTTAATAAATCATAGACCAGTGGATCCATTAACCTTTAAATCCAACTCCTCTTCTCAGTTCCAGATCTGAATTAAATCCCTGGCAGATTGCCTCTGCCTGAACACCCCCAGTGAAAAGATTTTCACCACTTTTTGGATAATTGATTTCACTATCAATCTGCTGATATTGTTAGAAAGTTTTTTTTTCTGGCATTCATACTGTACGAAATATTTCTTTTTGCTTACAATTGTTATTCAAGTTATAATTTTTTATTACCTGTTAGTACTTCACCTTCTTCATTAAACAGTTGCTATATAGATTGTGTTCCTTTCCTTTGGAACATATTTAAAGAAAGCCTTTATGTTATTCTTAAAGCCCCTGTCACACTGCACCAACAGATGCAAAGAGGATGTAAAACGGACAAAAAAGCT
>BHFT01034816.1:0-16150 GCA_004320025.1 Laticauda laticaudata | reverse complement strand
AAGGTATATATATATATATATTGGGAAACCTTCACTGACATGAAGATAGAGAGCCATAATAGAAAAGACTTGACTACCAATTCCCACTAAGAATGAAATCCTAGACATACTTGCTTTGATTTGGCTTCCCTAGGAACCCTTATTACTAGGCTGTACTTCATAGTGTTGAGTCAAGAATATAACTGGCAGGAATATGCAGAGCTTCAAAAGAAGTACTTTGTTCTACTAAGTTTCTGGGGAAGTGCCTTCAATCAACCTTGAAACTCAAGTGGCCCTATTTCTAACTGNGGGGAAGTGCCTTAAATCAACCTTGAAACTCAAGTGGCCCTATTTCTAACTGATAGAACAGACCAGCAAATAGATTTCTCCTTGATTGATCAAAGTGCCTTCCAAGCATGTGACAAACCCATTTTCTTCAAAGAAAAGGCATTGGTTGAACATTCCTGATGTAAGGCTTCACACAGCATTGTCTCTGTTCAACAAATTAAACTTTTGAGATAGAATACCTCACTTCTGTGACTCACAGCGAAGCTGTGTGTCTTCTTCCTGTGTACTTATTAAATGACTCATTCCAGTTCTCTGTTTCTTCTCTGACTTATCCAAGAAAAAAATTGCAGGTCATTCCACAAGGCTTACTTCTAGGTCATTCTTTAAAATACTGTGCTATTATCCATGATGTTATCGAGTTAGCTTTCACCAGACTTATTTTTTTCAGTCTTACCAACCTCAAGGAGTTATCATCGGAATTGATTGTGACAAGAAAAAAATTCTGCATGTCACTCTGAGCAACCAGAATTAATCGAGATATAAAATTCAAGTCAACAACTATATATTTATACATGAAGTTTAATGATTTGTCTGCATGCTATCATGAGAAAATGTGATCTCAAATTTTAAAACAAAAATTAAATAAGTTAGGTTATTCATACTTTCAGTTGGGCTTGTGACAGGAGGAGGAAGAGGAGGAGGAGGAGGAGGAGGAGGAAGGAGGAGGAAGAAGAAGAGGAGTTCATTGTAAGTTTTGTAAATCAATCAGTTTACACTTATCTGCCCTATATACAAATGCGTGGGGGGAAACTTCTCAGAATTTGGGTCATCATTAAAGAAATATGTACAAAATGTGCATATTAAAAATGCATTATAATTAATTACAAGGAAAATGTTTTTAAAAGGTGATTACATAGAAAATTAAGAACAAAGACATAATATGCCTGCTAATGACCAAGGAAAGAACCTTGGAGGTATTATGGTTCAGTGGTTAGAATACAGTACTGCAGGCTACTTCTGCTGACTGCCAGCTGACTGCAATTTGGCAGTTTGATCTCATGAGGCTCAAGGTTGACTCAGCCTTCCATCCTTCTGAGTTCAGTAAAATGAGGACCCAAATTATTGGAGGCAATATACTGACATTGTAAACTGCTTAGAAAGGACTGTAAAGCATTGTGAAGCAGTATATAAATCTAAGTGCTATTGCTATTGCTTCTAGTTGAATTTACTTCTCAAGCAGTACATACCAGACAAGCAGCTGTCCAGTCTCTTCTTAAAAGCTCTTCTTGAAGCACTCACAACTTCTGAAGGCAAACCATTCTCACTGTTAGGATATTTCTCCTTAGTATAAAAACACGCAAATATCTATACATTTTCATAGTTATTTTTGCTGTGGAATTTGTAGAGTGGTGCTGATACAGGCATGACATAAAAATAGTAATTCAAAAAGTTCAGCAAAATAAATATTGATGGATGGATTCATCCTCACCTTATGTTCATCATGAACATAAAATAGGTAAATATTCATTTACATGAGCTCATATGAATGAGTCTCAAACTGCAGCACTGCTATAAATCAGTGATCACCAAAATCACCAAAACCTGCATGTGCAAATAAATGCCCACACCCACAAACCGCAAAATGTAATGCGCGTGCATCCCCCGTGCATGCATCCCCCATGCATGCACCTCACACCCTGTGCATGATCACATGTCCTCAACACATGTATCCTGAGCCCTGCGCATATGCGTGCATCTCTCCACATGCGTCCCACTCTCTGTGCATGCATGCACATCCCCACATGTGGCCCACCCCTCCACACATGTGCGACAGAGACCCAAAGACCAGCTAGCCAGCAGGAGATGCATGTGCATGTGCAGCAGAGCCAAGCTGGAGTGATGGCTCATGTGCCCACAGAGAGGGCTCAGTGTACCACCTCTGGCACACGTGGCATAGGTTCTCCATCATGATTATAAATGAATTATTGACAAAACAACTAGCAATCTTTGATCTTACAAATAAAATGCTACCAATTTAGTGTGGGATTCAAATTTTTTATTACCATTTCTGTGGGCTTGGCTTGGTGGGCATGACTTGGTGGGCATGGCAGGGGAAGGTTACTGCAAAATTCCATTCTTTCCCCACCCCACTAACCTGCTTTCCAGCTCTGTTCTCCTGTGCAGGGCAACAGAAGAAGACCCAGCTAATCAGCTGGGACTCAGGAGGCAGGGAATAGTTGGGGGTGGGGCCAGTCAGAAGTAGTATTTGCCAGTTCTCCAAATTATTCAAAATTTCTGCTTTTGGTTCTCCAGAACTGATCAGAACCTGCTGAATACCACCTTTGTACCAATTGTAGTTTGTTGAAAATGTTGAACAGTTATTGTTAGTAAGTTGTGTTTTTTTCATAAAGTTAATGTTTCACAGATTTGACCAGGAAGACAAAATCGTCCCACTGGCCAACGAACGAAAACGTACGCATAAAGGACACAGCAGATGAGCAAAATTTTGGGGGTGGCTCCATCCGTTGTCACCTGCTCCAAAAAGTGGTGAAAATTTGCATAAACAGAATGGAAAAGAACGGAAAAAAACGGACGTGGGTAGTATGTAGCGGGGATGTAAATGGATGCTCCTAGGAAGCCTAGCGATGAAAGCGGATGGCACCTCTGAAGGGGTCCGGGGAGACTTTCAAAGCGGACACATACGGGATGAAGCGGATGCATCATGTACCCTAGAGGGAAAAAGGGGATGCTGGCGCGGATGTAGATCGGATGCAAACCTTTCATCCTTTCTATTTCTGTGCTACTAACGATGTATAGACGTTCCATGTACCTTTTCTTTCCTCCCTCTTTCCGTTTTCAGCTGCAGCAGATGTGAGTTGCGAGGATGCCCAGACGATGCAAGAGAGGATACAGCGGACATTTAACGGATGACAAACGAGCATAGAACGTTTGTTGCTTGAATGTCACGGATTTACAAGTCGATAACATGGGCAAGAAAGTTCATCCATTCACAAAGTTTTGTGCAGCTCAAAACTTCTTGCGTGGATGAAATCGCAGTGGACAGATGCTCCAGGGATAGAGCGTATGAAACACGTATGCAATGAGTACACAACGGATGCATATCATTTTCCAACGGATGGCAAGCTTTTTTTAACGTTTTATATCCTCTTTGCATCCATAAGTGCAGTGGGACCGGGCCTTAACAACCACCTTGCATTGCAAAAGCTTAATTTGGAGAATCAGCTTGAAAGTAGTTTAATCAAATTGCTGTGTCAAACTGATTTTTCTTTTTCTTTCCCTTTTGATTCTCATTCAAAATGAATTCCTTGCCTCTAGATAGATCTGATAATTTGATGGCATTTTTCATAGACAAAAAGGGTTTTATCACATGGGAAGAAAATTTCCAAATCATATTTACTCAGTGTGATGAGCATATTGAGAAATCACAGTCCACTTAATCATGTGAACTGGGTGCAGCCAGATCAGCACACAGCGTTGTCTGAAGGACCAGTGGAGATTAAATGATGAAAACTGCATTGAGGCATTGCTTTTGAATGTGGTTTGTGACATGTCTCACATACACACATAAGGCAGGGAAAGAGTTTGTATCATAACGGCACAACTCTATTTTTGTTATGGATGAAAGAATTCAATCCTGCACGTTTCCAGTAGAGTACCAGTGGTGGGATTCAAATTTTTTTAGTCCCAATTCTATGGGCGTGGCATGGCTTGGAGGGCGTGGCTTAGTGGGCATCACTTGGTGGGTGTGGCAAGGAAAGGTTACTGAAAAATCCCCATTCCCTCCCCACTCCTAGGGGAAGGTTACTGCAAAATTCCATTCCCTTCCCACCCCACTAACCTGCTTTCCAGCTTCGTTCTGCTGTGCATGACAACAAAAGACCCAGCCAATCAGCTGGGATTCGGGAGGCAGAGAATAGATGGGATGGGGCCAGTCAGAGGTGGTATTTGCTGGTCCTCTGAACTACTCAAAATTTCCGCTGTCGGTTCTCCAGAACTGGTCAGAACCTGCTGGATACCACCTCTGTAGAGTACCCAAAATGTATGGATATACCCCAGTGCTAAATGTTGTCAGCCATGAAGCTGGCTGGATGGTGGTCATTTTCCTGTTCTACTGGAGGTTTTCTTTTCTCCAAAACTTCCATGCTGATACAGACTGGATTTGAGGGATAGGGAGAGGGGGGTGTAGCAATAGCTTGGGTGCTATAACCAAAATGAACATTCTTTCCCCTGGGAACCAAGGTCATATGTGTAGATAGTTGGGGGATGGAGACAGAAGCCATCCCATTTGGACTGTATGCTGATTGGATCATATGACTGACACCTCTGGGAAAGTGACAAACTTTTACTTTTAATTGTGGAGGGGGAACCAGTGGAAATTAGATCTGGTTTTCACCAGCATTGTGGCAATATGACATGCCCTAATAAAATGTTCTTTGAGGAGATTTTGTGCCTCAGGGTTCTTTGGTTTGGGGTTATGTTAGAAAGAACCTTGATAAATGCATTGAACTCTCAATCGTTTTCATAAAGAAAAGATGCAGAAGGTATGAGGGATTTTGAGTTGTTTTATTTTGATAATATATACACATATTCATGGTCCTTAAAATTGCAGCCATCAAAGTAGCCCCACAGTCAAAGGATTGCAATTCAGGTGCTTGGCAATCAAGTGCAGTTACAACAATTAGAGCATCCAATGGTTGTGTGATCACTGCTTTCAGCCCTCTTTGCCAGCGTTCTACAAGCAAAGTCATTGGGGAAGCCAGCAGGTGGTCACAAATGGCAATCACTCTTAGCAATTGTGTGAGATTCATTTGATGATTTGATGATCCAGCGGAACTGTTATCACTGCATTTTATGTCTGTGTCACTTAGAGATGGAGTTCCCAATCGCCATCATTAATCAAGTCATTTGGTCACCTTTGTCAACCTTCTACTGTAAATGTAAGACAGAATATAGAAGCACCTTGCCAACTTTTCAAGATAGGAAACAGTTCATTTAGTGACAGCCGCAGTTACAATGGCAGTGAAAAAAGTGACTCCTGGTCATTGAGAAATACTAACCATGAAAAATACTGAGACTCATTTGTTGGAGTTCAGGGGTGTCAAAATGGTGGCCCACAGGCCAAATGAGTCATGCACAAGCCACACCTACCCAGCTCTGTGAAGGGAAAAAAATGTCATGAAACATCACATGTCAGCAACGTGACGTGGCAAGTTTGACACCTGTGATGTAAATTATAATAAAAGAAACTTGAAAATCTGACAGAGCTTTTCTTTCTCTCTTTCTTATACCCAGAGAGTCAAGGCAAAGTTATCTCAAGAAAGTTTCTAAAGTTATCTAAAGAAGTTTCTTCTTTATCCACTCTGCTCTTTCCACCTTAAGCTTATCTTTAGTAATGGCTACTGAATACTTTCTTCCAAATGATCTACACACACACACACACACACACACACACATGCACACGCACACGCACACACACACGATGATGATGATGATGATGATGATGATGATGATGATGATGATGATGATGATGTTACTAAGAAATCATGGCAAAGTATGTTTATCTACCCTCAAAACAGTCTTTGAAAGAAATCAGAACATTTCTGGCAAAGTCACCTCAATTTTGCCTCATCTGTTTTTCTATCTCCTGCAACTCCATTTTGTGGTGCTAATGGCATGAGGATTTATTGACTCTTAGACAAATAGCGAAAAGAAGGGGAGAGGGAAAACATGATTGTGAACTAGTGGAACACAGTTACACAGAAATCCTGCTTTTCTGTTCTAATGTTATGGGCAGCTTAGGATAAATTGATATTTATGTGCTGGTTTATTTTTTTATTTAAATTGCATACAGATAGTCCTTGACCTACAGCAGTTCATTTAGTGACCATTCGCAGTTACAAAGGCAGCGAAAAAGAGTGACTTCTGGCCATTTTTGCACACTTACAAACCATTGCAGCATTTTCACAGTCCTGTGATCAAAATTTGGATGCTTGTCAACTGGTTCAAATCTATGAGGGTTGTGACCTTCTGACAAGCAAAGTCAATGGGGAAGCCAGATTCACTTAACAGCCGGGTTGCTGACTTAACAACTGTGGGAATTCACTTAACAACTATGGCAAGAAAGGTCATAAAATTGGGCAAAATTAAGTTAGCAACTATTTCACTCACCAACATAAATTTGGGGCTTAGTTGTGGTTTTAAGTCAAGAACTTCCTGTATTTCTTTTTGGGAGATATATATGAGCATCTCCTGAACATACAACATTGTTCACAAAATTGTTTGAATGTGAAGAACAGGCAAGTGGAATGTTCATACCTAGGAAAATCTCGAGAAGATATCTAAAAAAATTAACACCTGTTGCATAATCTATAGTTCAGGTTTTTTTCCAAACTTGAAGAAGAAATGTGTGGAAGCTTTTTAAAAATTTCCTGACCAGTTGATTCTCTGTGAAATGAAGAAACTTGACCCTTCAATGATGTTGTTGCCAAGGAATATTAGAAAATACTAAAATTACATGATGTGCACCAGCTTGAACATACATCAGTGCAAAGACTCTTAATTGCCTTAAGAAGCAAATTGTAACTTTGGAAGCTGGGAGTTCCAACATTTTTCCAACTGTGATGGGACCCCCAAGCTTTTAAACCACACATATATTTATGTTACTTGCAGAACAGGGTTTCCTGAGTTGATTGGATTTTCAGTGGATCATTTTATTATTGATTTATTTGGTAAATTTATGTGCCACCCATCTCACTCTGCAAAGTGACTCTTACTATTAAAATCATACATATAACAATATTGAAAACATTAAATGCAGAGACAAGAAGCAAATGATTAAATTGTAGGCGCTAACATCTTCTCAACCCATCAGCCAATTCCAATACTGAGCTGAAGTAAACTACAATGCAAAGAATATGGAATTCAGGTACAGAATGTATTAACCCCAAAAATGGAGAAGCTGACCTTTGTTAGCCTACAATGACAAGAAATCATCAGGATTATTGCAGCTTTTCTGACCAATATATTTTATTAAATTCAATAAACTTTTATGGGTTGCAATTCATTTCATTGGATGAATAGAATCATGAAGTTCATTTTATCATATGCATATATAAAATATATGTCACTTGTCAGAACAGAAAGTACTAGAACAATTGAAAGATCTATTTCTGAGAAAGTTTTATGCAGTAGATCTTTTGATGGGCAAAGAAACATTTATTTGTTTTCCACTGTCATCCCCTCCTGCTCTGCCAAATTAAAATTGTGTGGACTTTCACATTCCTGATTTGGGATCAGAAGTGGTATTCAGCAGGTTTTGACCAGTTCTGGAGAACTGGTAGTAGAATTTTGAGTAGTTTGGAGAACCGGCAAATACCACCTCTGACTGGCCCCGCCTCCATCTATTATCTGCCTCCCAAGTCCCAGCTGATTGGCTGGGTCTTCTTTTGTTGCCCTGCACAGGAGAACGGGGCTGGAAAGCAGGTTAGTAGGGAGAGGAGGGAATTGGATTTGCAGTAACCTTCCCTCAGGAATGGGGTGGGAATGGAGATTTTATAGTATCCTTCCTCTAGACTGGGATGGTAATGGAGATTTTACAGTATCCTTCCCCTAATATGTTCACCAAGCCACACTCACCAAGCCACGCCATGCCATGCCCACCAAGCCATGTCCACAGAACCAGTAGTAAAAAAAAAATTAATCCCACAACTGTTTGGAATGGAAAAAGTTGAGGAAAATTTCATAAAAGACAATCAGATACATAAAAGACAATCAGTTGCAGTTTTGCAGTTTTTATATCCACTAGATAAAGTGTTTTCTCACTAGGTTTTCTCCAAATTTGCAAACTGCAGTCATACCTCACCCTTTCAGGTAAGATTATAGCTTACCAAAAGTACTTGCTTTAAAACTGAGCCCTTTGTCAATGAATCATCACAGAGATAAAATATTCAGTGGCACGATTTCCAATCTACATAACTTCTGCAATGTGACTTCTATCTCATCAAAGCACAAAAAGCTCAAAAATAACCAAATCTTACCTCCCCATTTTAATAGAACAGTGTTCCCATTTAATGCCTTCATTGTATAAAAAGTATGTGCTTTTTTTTCTTGTCAAGATGGAAAATAGCATTTCATTATGACCAAATATTTCTCATAATGAAATGCTATCTATCCTTTATTTCTTTTTGTGATCAAATGTGACTGGCTTTTGGTAAATTTTCATTAATTTTAATTCATTTCAAATTGAACTACTGAATATCATAGAATTGCTGTTTTTCTCCTAAGTATAATGAAAGAAGAGAGGAGGAGGAGGAGGAGGAGGAGGAGGAGGAGGAGGAGNGGAGGAGGAGGAGGAGGAGGAGGAGGAGGAGGAGGAGGAGGAGGAGGAGGAGACGACTGATGAGACAATGTGACACTGTACAAACAAAAATATTTCTGAAGAGGTAGTTCATATGAGTCCACCATCTTTCTGCTTATAGATTAAAGTAGTCACTCTTTATGATGCTTCCACATTAGACGGAAAAGAGATGTCATTGCTTCTCAAGGATTGATTTATTGTCACCCTTCAAAGTAGCAGCATCTGTTTTCAGAGACATGAACATTTGAAAAAAAAGGAGTTGTTTTAATGAATGGGAGAGAAGTCTCAATTTGCATTTCTACAGACTCCCAATTCAGAAGCGTCCACAGGATCTGATGGGTGCATCAGAATGTCAATATCTAGATGGAAATATCACAATATATATTTAATCATATGCTTTCCTTACCCCTCTACAGACATTCATATCTCCCAAATGTATTCTAAATTATTTCTAAAACATTCACAGCCCTAATGTGAAATCTTTAACACAGGGAATAGGAACAACCACTCTACTGATTATTTGTATTACCCCTGCCAATTACTCTTTATTTGTTTATTCTAGTCAACTGGAAGGTAAAATGTATCTTGCATTGCATCTTGAATCAAAGTAGCTAGCCTTGTGTATTCTGAATTAATCCACATTTATTCCCACTGTTTCAAAATGGACTCAAAACCAAATTTAAGAGTCAGTTCCCATCCTTGATCACAATTCTAAAATTATCTATCCATCTATCTATCATCTGTCTATCATGTATCTCTCTATCGTCTCTCTATCTCTCTATCATCTCTCTGTCTTTATCTATCTATCATCTGTCTATCATCTATCCATCATATTTAGAAACCATCCATGTGTAGCACTTTCCTTATCCCATGAGACTGAATGTACAGGGTCACTTTCATGCCTTGCATCTCTCTGAGAAAATTATCCTTTAATGTATTATGTTCCACATTTCACTATCTCCTTACTGATTTACAGAACATTTTCCTTGGTGCTGAAAAAGAACAGAAAAAAACAAAATGAAATCTTCATTATATATGTAAGCAGGGAATGTACTTGCAAATTAAGTCTGATGGAAGAGTGTCATTCAATTTGAAGTTCCCATTTCTCAATGACCTTACATCATGCTGGGTTGATTAAGAGCTTTTCTTAGTACTGCTAAGACCCACACCTGCTCCCTTTCCTCTTTAATTCTGTATCTCCTGTTTTGGAAGAAATCCATTGTGAAATGCAGCCTTACAGCCATATCTTTCAGATTATTATGTGCACAAACAATTGTCACGAACTGCATTTTTATATAGTTTTCTTGCCACTACGATATCAGCTTAAGAGCAATTCTACCAATATGTACACATAAATCAGCCTCATTAAATTCAAAATTCCCCCATAAGTAAATGTAGCATCATAGATTGAAAGTCACAGACAAATGGTTAGGCTCTTTTTCAGTTATCTATGTGGGGATGCAGTATAATGTTGAGAAGGGAATGCAATAATAACATTATTAGTAACCCTCAATCAATTAAGACAGCTTTATTCTGAACAGCTTACATCCTGCAGTGATATCTGTAACACCACAAAACATCAATATATGTCTATCCCAAGTTCTTGCAAAGGACTCAATAGGTGGATAAAAATGCTAACTCCAGTTTGAATAACTGACTATATAATGAACTATAATTGTAATAGTTGCCTTGGATATAGTCCCAAAACATCTGGATCACCTCTTGGACACCACTGGCATTGACAAAATCTCCATCACTCAATTGTAAAAGCTGTATTGGAACAGCTTTCATCCTGCAGTGATGCCCTAATACCATTAAATAGCATCTGTCTATCCCAGATGTTTGGCTTTCCAGTTATTGGAATTGTCCCAGTGCTAATTGCCTTGGTATTTCCTCCACTAAGTTTGAACTTTGACATATTTTTCAATCTCTTAATATATTTCCTCTTAACTTCAGAGTGCTTGATGTTGTCAGCTTGAAGGATGCCTAAATATTTGTAGTGATTGTTTCATCCCGACTTTTGATCTTATTTCCATAGGGCAGCTTGATTTTTTTCCCAGTTTTCACTGTTTTTCTTTGATTGATGGCAAGAGTGGCGCATTTATCCAGTCTAAACTCCATTGCAATATCTTGGCTGCATATTTGAACAGTATTGAACTGTGATTATATTTCAGATGGTGTATTTCCATACTGTTTCAGATTATCTGTATAAAAGAGGTATGATAGTCTGGTGGATATTTTGGATCATTATTATTGATATTATACATTGCAGAATATTCAAAATTAATTAGACACTAAGATATGAAAAAATTGTTGAGACAAGTACAAAGAAGAACAACTAAGATGATTAGGGGACTGGAAATTAAAACATACAACGAATTATTATATCACATTTAATGAAAAGAAGGACTGGGGTGACATGATAATAGTGTTCCAATATCTGAGGGGCTGCCACAAGAAGAGGGGGTTAAGCTCTTCTGCAAAGCACCTGAAGGCAGGACAAGAAGCAATGGATGGAAACTAATCAAGAAGAGAAGCAACCTCGAATAAAAAAAAATTCCTGACAGTTAGAACAATTAATTGGTGGAATAACTTGCCTTTGAAAGTTATGGGTGTTTCAACACTAGAGGTTTTTAAGAAGAGATTGGCAACCATTTGTCTGAAATGGCATGGGATTTCCTGCCTAATCGAGGGGGTTGGACTAGAAGACCTCCAAGTTCCCTTCCAGCTCTGCTATATTGTAATAAGTTCACATTAGAAATGCACTCATTAAGAGGAAAATTATATAGATCTCAGTGGGATTTATCCTCATACTAAACTGCCTACATTTAGGCTTTAATTCTTAAAATATCTTCATAAGGCAAACAAGTGTTATTTAGTTTCAGTCTGAAGATGAGGACTGTTGAAACATGGTCTATCACTATTGCAAGGCTGTTAAATACTCAATGACAGGAAATGCATACATAATGATTAATGTTTTGCCCCAGGGAACAACCCTTCAGACAGTTGTGTCTGACTATTTTGATGCTTTTAGTCTGAAATTTACTGTAGGATACTAAAAGAAATTAAAATTGCTAGTGTTTATTGTCACATATGAGTTGTTGCCACAGTTGCTTCTACCACTTAAATTTGCATGGGGTATCATCTATGAATCAAATAAAAATGTGCCCTTCCAGAAATATTATATACTGGGCAGGTCAAAGATAAAGCAAACTCAAAATATAAACTGCTTGGAAAAAAAAATAGCAACTCATTCTAATATTCTGGACTAAAATTTGTATCATTATTAAAGATGAAGCGAAGAAGGTAAACTGATGGCTGATGTGTTGTAAATTGAAAAATGGAAAGGAAAAGGAATTATATGTCCAGCCATATTCTGAAAACTGGAGAAGAACAAGAAGAGGCAAGAAGTCATTGCTAAATGAACAATTAAAAGAAAGTGAATATATAAATTAATAGGAAAGGACAATTTTGCAGATGTTGATGAAATACTATCAATACCACTATACAAGGTGATACAGCAAAAGTGGTCTATAAGCATATAAACAGCCAAGGGATTGAAATTTATATTCCAGTACAGAGAAGTACAATGATAAAGAATGTTCAAGAAATAGAATAGAATAGAATAGAATAGAATAGAATACCTTTACTGTCATTGCATTCTACAAACACAATGAAATTTGAAAACTACTCTAGCATAGTGCTCCAAACACCACATCACAATCACACTACAGAGTATTTAAAAATTGAAATAATTAAAATAATAATAATAAACCTAGTCTAAAACCTATATAAAACATGTAGTAAGTTAGATAGTTTAAAAATGCTACTATATACAATCACATATGCATTGTTTGATTCAAGACAATTATTGCCTTGGAAAAGAAACTTTCTCAGTCTATTAGTCCTCATTTTAAGACACCAAGAGCATTTCCCTGATGGTAACAGATCAAAATATGAATGACCAGGATGAGAATGGTCTGTGAAGATTTTTAGTGCTCTCGAAAGGAGTCTGGTCTTCTCAATCTTTTCCAAAGGAGAAAGAGAGCAACCAATGTTTTTTTTGTGCTGTGTTTATAACTCTCTGGAGCATCATCTTATCCACTACAGAACATCCAGCATATCACACCGTTACACAGTATGCCAAAATGGAATAATTACCATGCTCAATATTTTGCAAACAATATATGCTTCATAACCTGCTAGAGATACAAGCTGAGCTCAGAAGAGGCAGAGGCAGAGAAACCCAAGTTCACATTGCTAACATCTGTTGGATAATATCTATTTTAAATTTGTTGGCTATGCAAAAACTTCTGCCCTGGCAAATCCTCACAAACTGTAGATATTCCCTTAGAAACCACAGTGTCCTGGACCACCTCAACTGGCTTTCGAAAAAAAAAAAAAGTTACAATGGAATATGTTGATGGAAATTCTCAATCTAGGTCAAATGTCTTCAAACTTGGCACTTCAACTCCCAGAATTCATGAGCTAATGTGACTGCAGGAGGAATTCTGGGAGTTGAAGTCCACAAGTCTTAAAGCTGTCAAGTTTGAAGACCCCTGATCTAGGTCATAGTTGTCCCAAAGATGTTTTTTCAAGAGGCAATTAGACTTTCTGTTTTTCCTTTGAAGATGTTTGAAGAAGCTTTTCTTTGAAGAAGCTTCTTGGATGAGAAGCAAAACATCTTCAAAGGAAAAAAAAACAGAAAGTCCAGTTGCCTCTTGAAAAAACATCTTTGGGATTAGGTTGGAATATGAGGCATCTCAACTGTACAATCTGAGAAAAGAGCAAACTAGATCTATATCAGTCAAGATGAAGTCAAGAATCATTGGGAATGAAACCCAGAGTTGAAAGCCATAATATTGAGACTGACAGAAGACAAGGGGGCTTGATATTTATAACACAAACATGAGCTTGCAAGAACTCACAGATGCAGAACAGTTACTGGCAGACAATCCTGTAGAAATGATCAGATCAAAAGGAGTCAGAAATGATTGAACAACAAAAAGCCATCTAAGAAAATTTAGCTATGACAACATTTGAACAAAAGAATTTCCAGCCTAACATTCATATGCTTATTAATGAAAAGATACTCAAACAAATGGAAAATTAGAGAGAGGAAAAAAAAATAATTCCATTAATATATCCACAAAATACTAATAATATATCCACAAAAATACTCAGAAAAGGAAAAAAAAGTTATTTTCAAGGGTATCCCTCACACACACACAAACACACACACACACCGCCCTTAAATTGTAGGCATTGCATGTTACTAAAACTAAACTGCTTTCATTTGCTTAATTTCTTTTCTTTGGAAGAAGACCCATTAATAGGCTGCTTTATAGCTTGTGGTTTCTTCTCAAGCAATCTGAATGCACTCGAGATGAGATACGCAGTTATTACAACAGAATACAAAGTGGAATTCTTTCCAGCTTGACATTCCCAGTGCCCTTTAAGAAACTCAGAGGCTATAAAGTTATCAGTTGCATGTCTGTTATGCTTGGGCTCATCAGCAACATCAAGTTGCTTCTTCTCTTGTAAGTGCCTGATGTTGGTTTTGATGTTGTTGTCATCATTTGTCTATTTTTGCCTAATTAAGCTTGATGCACTTGATTTTTTCCCCCTCTTTATGCTTTTAATCTTGAATTAATCAAAGATTTTGGATGCCACAAAGCAAAAACTGTAGAAGCGGTCCATGAATAAACCTCTTATGATAAAGTATCTCAGATTCACAGAGGCAGCTGTTATTCCTCATAGCTGCCCCAATAACCTGCCAGAAGTTGCTTTTCAGCTTTGTCTCACAGCATCTGCTGACCTGCTGCTGCTATAACCTCTACGTCTTATTTCTCCTTGTAGGAGAGGGGAACAAAATATTATCTGCAACATACCTTTCTCTGGACTACCATCCTTTTTACTGATGCAATAAATAAGGCATATATGTACTGATAGGGTTTAGGGCTATGCTGAACGATAAAGGAATGAGACAAGCACCACAGTCAGTTTAAGCTTATGGGGTTTTCTTTGTAGAATAAGAATCTTTCAGCTGTTGGACAACTACCAACCATCTGGTGGAAATACAGAACATGAATTCTGATCGTGATCATTAAGCAGGCTAATGATGTTGGAAGTGATGGGGTTTATTTTTTTGTTGTCAATTGGAGTCTCTCCACTCTGGGCATCTCTCATTTCTTTCTGGACTCTGAGTTAAGTAGGCTGTCCACATAGACTAGATGAAAAGAGCCAGGGCTTGAGTTGAAACAATTTATAAAAGTTCATTTTACTTGAACTCATAGGATGCTTCTTGAAGGGCAACTGAATCAATCTTATTAAAGGTCAGTTAAAATGATATTGTAGTTTTAATGTGTCTCAGAGGAGAGTGATTCAGACACATCCGAAGAAAAGATTTAACATACATTGGCCCTTAATCAGTCATACCTTTGAGATTTCTGTTAACTGATGTTTCTGTTCTGATACTTTTCTTCCCTCCAAAGTTGTCCATAAAGCTTATTGATGGCACACTAATTCTGTAATTGAAAAGTTCTTCTTGTGGAGAAACATGGAGTTTCTTTGTAAAATGGGCTGTTGAGTTGCACCGAATGTGTAAAATACATGTCTTCAATTGGGACAAAGCAAAGAACATGAAATAGCAATAGCACTTAGACTTATATACTACTTCACAGTGCTTTACAGCCACCTCTAAGTGGTTTACAGAGTCAGCATATTGCCCCCAACAGTCTGGGTCCCCATTTACCAACCTCAAAAGGATGGAAGAATGAGTCAATCTTAAGCCTGGTGAAATTCAAACTGCCAAATCGCAGGCAGCCAGCAGTAAGCAGAATTAGCTGCAGTACTGAATTCTAACCATGGCACCAACATAGCTCTTATGTGAGTTTTATACATTCAATTAGACCAGTTATAGCTCTAATAGTGCCCAACATCTGGCAGTATGCAGTTGGTCTTGACAGTTCCTAAAAAAAAGTTAAAAACATCGGTGTGATTAATAAGAAATGGGGCACCATTAAGTAATTCTAGAGCTATGAACATCTAGGTGAAGACAATTGAAAAAACTCTCTGAATTGTTCCTATGGAAATTGAACCTTAGTTAACTTAAAAGGAATCTTTACTTAGAGATGCATCTAAGAGAGCAATCTTTCAATACATGCAGGGCTGTCACAGGAAAATTGGTATTTCCTATGTGGGAAAGGGAAGTACCGGTGGGTGAAAGTATTAAAGAGAAAGATAGAACTTAAAATAAGGAATTAAGGAAGAGCTAGGAAATGCTATTAACAATGGAACAATCTGAATCATGAATGCTCCATTATTGGAGGTTTTCAGGCAAAAGTTGAACAATTGTTTGTCTGAGATGTTTCCTGTCTGAGCAAAATTCAGCACAATGCATTTCAGACATTTTTAAAATCTAGCTCTTCCGCGGCTTGGGTAAATGTTCCGTTACAAGTCACTATACTGTTTTAATAAAGAACTGTTTGTTGGAACCCGGTCTCG
>BHFT01034815.1:0-96356 GCA_004320025.1 Laticauda laticaudata | reverse complement strand
GAGCGGCATGGCTGACTCCACCTTCCAGGAGGTTCCACAGAGAAGGACAGGAGAAACAGCGATCCCATCCGAACCCGCCGAAGACAACAGCACGACTAAACTGCGCAGGTCAATTAGACAACATAAAAGCCCCGCTTACTTACGTGACTATGGAAGGTAGGACCGAACCAAGAGGGGAGAGGTGTTACATATTAGCATACTCCAAATACTCTATTCCCATTGGTCCACAAATACTTGAATCTGAATGGTGTTCTACTCGACGGTGATTGGTCCAAAATAAGTAGCATATGATTGGCCGCCCCAGCGGCAGGAGAATCAAGGAGCCATAATTGGCCGCAAGCTGTGAGCAGCCTCACGGCTCCTGGTTCAGACAGAATCCAGCAACTAATAAATGAGCTGAAGTTATGCTGGTCTCGAGTCTCATTCTTCGCGAACACAACACCTGCTGATTATTATTTCTTGGCCCTTTGTTTTATTTTGCTTGGCTTACAAAATCTCATTATTCCTTTTTTCTCTTCTCAAGGTATTTTATTTTTATAAAGACATTCAATTGGTAAGCTTCCCTTCAATTGACTGCCTCCCCCACTCCATCCCACCCAAAAAATAAAAAGATCCAACTACCCCTGCTCCTCCCAAACCTTTAGAATTCCCCCAAAGTTGGAGAATACTTTGAGCATGCATTCCAAATAATTTAGAATGAAATTTTAGAGTTGATATTTCAGAGGGGCAAATTTAAGATGAAAAGGGGAAATGTTAAACTGGACTGTTAACATCACTATCTCACTAGAATATACTCTCTGCATCCTCCAGAGGCCAAAGTAATATTTTTACAAAGTGTGGTCCCATAGTAAATATGTTTGTTTACTCCAATCCTATATGGGAGCAATGTAAGAAATTATGACTTAGTAATAAGTGTCCATTCTTGGTAGTTAGCTGACAATAGATACTAAACACGAGGAAGTGATGGTTCAGGGGTTAAAGATGCTGAAAAAGCTAAAAAGCTGGCAGCCTGGATTCAAGATCATCCAACAGGGTGAGTTCCTGTTCCTTGCTCCAGCTCCTGCCAACCTAGCAATTCAAAAGGATGCAAATACAAGTAGATAAATAGGTACCATTTTGGTGGGAAGATAAACAATGTTCCATGCACCTTGGCATCATATCATGATGGCCACATGACCATGGAAATATCTTTGGACAATGCTGGCTTCTTTGGCTAAGAAACAGATGAGTACTGACCCCTAGAGTTGGACACAAATGGACAGGAGAAACTTTTACCTATTAGATACTAAATATTCTCATCCATCCCTCCTCAACCTGTACTTGGACCTGAGGTTCTACATGGATTGGACCCGCACCTCTGTGTTTGAATTTGCAGCAGTCTTAACAGATAACAGATAATCAGAGTTGGAAGGCATCTTGTAAGTCATCTAGTTCAACCCACTGCCCAAGCAGGAGACTCTACGCCATTTCTGACAAATGGCAGTCCATTCTCTTCTTAAAAGCTTCCAGTGATGAGGCTCCCACAACTTCCAAGGGCAAGCTGTTCCATTGGTTGATTGTTCTTGTTCTGTATGGAACTTGGTAGGTTCCAAGTACTCCATTCTGATTGGCCGAAAAGGCCACTTACGGATTGGTTCATTAGGAACCAATCCAGGAAGCTGCCAAACAGCGGGAAGAATTAAATAACTGTCATAGGCCACAAGCCAGCAGGCTAGCCACTATATAAAGGGCTGCCGCGGCTTGGGCTATGTTCCATTTCTTTACCTAGTGGTTTGTAATAAAGAGTTGTTGTTTGGAACCCGGTCTCCTGCTCTTCTTTCCGGACGGAACAGTTCTCACAGAAAGTTTCTCCTTATTTCCAGGTTAAATCTCTCCTTGTTCAGTTTCCATCCATTATTCCCTGTCTGGCCTACAGGCACTTTAGAAAATAGCTTGACCCCTTCCTCCCTGTGGCAGCCCCTCAAATATTGGAAGACCGCTATCATGTCTCCCCTGGTCCTTCTCTTCACTAGACTAGCCATGCCCAGTTTCTGTAACCGTTCTTCATATATTTTAGTCACCAGTCCCCTAATCATCCTGGTTGCTCTTCTCTGTACTTTTTCTAGAGTTTCAACATATTTTTTATAATGTGGTGACCAAAACTGGATGCAGTATTCTAGCTGTGTTCTTACTAAGGCTTTATGGAGTGGTATTAGTATCTCACTTGATCTTGATTGTATCCCTCTGTTAATGCAATCTGGGATTGCATTAGCTTTTTTGGCTGCTGCTGCAGACTGCTGGCTCATATTTAGTTGGTTGTCCACTAAGACTCCAAGATCCCTCTCACCGTTACTGCTACTGAGCCTGGTTTCACCCAGTCGATATGTGTACTTTTGGTTTTTCTTGCTAAAGTGTAGGACTTTACTTTTCTCTACATTGATTTCATTTTATTAGATATAGCCCAGTGTTCTAGTCTGTCAAAATTCATCTGGATCTTTAGCCTATCTTTCGTGGATGTTAGCTATTCCTGCCAGCTTAGTATCATCTGCAGATTTGGTGAGTTCCCCTTAACTCACCAACTTAACATCAGCATCAGAAAAAAGGGTGGAACCTAAAGTAGTTTGGATCAGGCTAGGGTTTTTTTTTTCCTTTTGTGAATGCTAAATACAGAGATTATGGTCTCAAGAAAAAGTTAACTATGTACCCAAGGGTGTTTGCCAAACATCTATCTCAGCAGTTTTGCTGTTTAACCCTTTATCATAACATTGTGGCGAAGAGTAATGTTCCTCTTTTTCAGTTTTCCACCCTCCCTCTCCCCTCCCCCATTATTTCTAATAGAAAGGCTAAATAATAATAGGCTTTGCCAGTAGGGTCTATTGACCCAGGTCTCCAGTATTTGAAATTAATTTTTGTGCTTTGGATACCATATAAATTTCTCATTATGTGTCAATGATGGACAGGAAAACCTTCCAAAAATGTATTGGGGATCATGCCAAGTGAGGCAATCAAAGTCTTTTGCATAGGCTATGGAACATACAAAAGGTTTCACACAGTCCAGGGTGTTAGCTACGCATGCTTTCACGTTGCCTGGGTTCGGCTGAGCACCCGGAGAGAACAACACATATACATGCACATTTTCATTTCTTCTCAAATACGTCTTTGGAGTGTTGCTTTGTCATGCGGGCTTTGTTAAATGGAGATTTTTGTCTTTTTTGAGTATCATAATTCAGGAAGAAAAGGGGGAAAGAAGAAGGGGGGGAAGGAAGACATTAATCCAAAGTTTCCTAGAAGACTCTTGCTCTTCTGCCACAAACAGACTTTCCTAGAAGGACAGGAAATGAAAATTTCTCCTACCTGCTACTGAAATTGGTAACTGCTGAACACATTTGGTCAATGCCAGCCAGAGAAAAGGCCTAGAAAATACAGCACAATAGAGGAGGCTCTCCTTTTGCCAAAACAAGTGTATGCACACTTTGTTCTCGTTATCCTTAATTAACACTGCCAGCTGAATGGAAACTGAGGTTGGAAGGAACTGCTTAAAATCTTCAATAGCATGCTCCAGTTAGTAGATCCATCCATAAGTTATTACACCAGGTCTCCTTCTAGATTACATTCAAGCACTTTCTATGGAAAGCCAATAACAACCTTGCCTGTCAGATGGCAAATTCAAACACACAGAAGATTGTCACCGAAATGTTTCCCCTGATAGGATTTCCTTTTCTAACATGGCAAACTCTGCTGAACTATTTTCCTGGATATCTAGCATAAAACCTTGAGGTATTTCCACCTGGTGGGCTCTCAACTAGATTCCTGCAAGGAAAAAATTATTTTATTGGCATAAAAGGAAATATTGTAAAGGATTGAAATTTTGTTACATGTTTCTTGCAGATCAATTCTCTTGCAGTATAATTCGGTTTATTAAACTGTATCAACATCCCAAATGTTCCTTTTCTCACTCTGTATGAATTGAAACTTAGGTTGCCCTATTTCATTTGGTTCCATAAGTGATACAGATGAAAGTAAATCTAGCAATTTCTTATAATAAAATATTCATTTGCTGTAAATACGGAGGAATGGAATCCAACTCAGCCATAGCAAGACTGGGTTGCTATAGAAGCATGGACTTTTCTGTGAGCTATCCAGAGTTGCTTATTTAATTTATTATTATTTAATAAACAAATTTATATAGTTGCCCAACTGACATGTGGGTGACCCTGAGTGGCTTACAAAAGTATCAGAGGAGATGGACAGTTTAGATATATAGAAGAGAGGGAGGGAGGGAGAGAGAGAAAAAAAAGGAGATGGGGGTGGGGAAGATGGCTGGCTGATTGACTGACTGGCTGACTGACTGACTTCATATCCATGGACTTTCCATCCCTAATTCTGAATGGGGTAGCACTTCCTGAGATAGAACAAGAAGCAATTTGAAGATTTTCCTGGAGAAAGTTAATCTATGAGATCACTAAAACTAACACTGATTTGAAGGTACACAATCAAATCAATCCTGAACTGTCAGTCTTGCTAAAAAACAACAACAGGCAGCTCTAGCCAGAAAGGCCTTTGAACAGATTCTCCTTGGGGATCATCTCATTCATGCTTGTTTATCTTGCATGTGTACTACTACAACGTGGTCCATGTGGGATTGCCCTTAAAAACTATTTGAAAGCTTCAGCAGGTGGTAGCATGAGCAGTTAACATGCATGCCCAAGCAATATCTCTGCTTCATGAGCTGCATGGGTTAACCAGCAAGCTTCTGCATTCAGTTCATCTACAAAACCCTACATGACATAGGACCTAATAATTTGAAGAATTGTCTTTCTCTCATATTTCCACTTGTCTTATAAGTTCAGAGAGAACCATGCAGTATCAACATCATCTGGGTCCTGTCCAGAGGTTGTATTCAGCAGGTTCTGACCAGTTCTGGAGAACCGGTTGCGGAAATGTTGAGTAGTTTGGAGAACCGGCAAATACCACCTCTGACTGGAGATTTTGCAGCATCCTTCCCCTGCCACACCCACCAAGCCTCGCCCACAGCACTGATAGTAAAAAAAAATTGAATCCCACCATTGGTCCTATCCATTAAACAATACCGTTATCATCTGATAGGGCCCAGGAAGCATGACTGGCATGGTTTCTACCCTCTGAAACACCATCTCTCCAAAGATTCAAATGGCCCCAAATTCTATTTGCTTTAAACAATTCTTTAAAATCTTTCTCATGCTGGCTTTGGATAAGGCTGGGATGTGGCTTTCTTCTGTCAGGGTTTTTATGCTAGCTCTGTCAGGCTAACCGTCTCCTTTTCTGTATCTGATCTTGTACTATAAACTGGCTTTTAATTTTATATGGAGTCCATAATTGAGCAGTTGGGGAGTGTGCTTGTACGTGTGTGATGTGCGTATTTGGACTGCAATTCATATTGGATTGAAAAAAAAATGGACTTAAGTGATGCTCAGTTAATTCATTCCCCAACTGAGACAGGTTTTGTAGATTCCATGAAATATCTGATTCGGATCTCTAAATTAAAGTAAGTCCAACCTTAGAGGTCAACCAATAGAATCAGATAACAGAGATAACGCAAAATGAACTAAAATGCTAACTGCAATAATGTGGACAAATGAACAGTACAATTTTACATGCATTCTGGTATTGCGTGCACAGGTAGTCCTCAACCTACAATCACAACTGAGCCCAAAATTTTGTTGTTAAGTGAAACCTTTGTTAAGTAAGCTTTGCCCCATTTTATGACTTTTCTTGCCACAAGTAAATCACTGCAGTTGTTAAATAAACTTGGCTCCCCCATTGGCTTTCCTGTTGAGAAGGTTGCAGAAGGTGATCACATGACCTTGGGACACAGCAAAGGTCATAAATATGAACTTGTTGCCAAATATCTGAATTTTGATCACGTGATCATGGGGGTACTACAATGATTATGACTGTGAAAAACGGTCCTAAGTCACATTTTTCAGTGCTGTTATAACTTTGAATGGTCACAAAATGGGCATTCAAAATGACCATGAGTCTGGTGGTGCAGTGGTTAGAATGCAGTACTGCAGGCCACTTCTGCTGCCTGCCAGCTGCTTGCAATTTTGCAGATCAAATCTCACCAGGCTCAAGGTTGACTCAACCTTCCACCTGTGGTAGGATTCAAAAAATTTTACTACCGGTTCTGTGGGTGTGGCTTGGTGGGCATGACATGGCTTGGTGGGTGTGGCTTGGTGGGCATGGCAGGGGAAGGTTACTGCAAAATCCCATTCCCTCCCCACTCCACTAACCTGCTTTCCAGCTCCATTCTCCTATGCAGGGCAACAAAAAAAGACCTAGCTGATCAGCTGGGACTTGGAAGGCAGAGAATAGATGGGGGCAGGACCAGTCAGAAGTGACATTTGCCGGTTCTCTGAACTACTCAAAATTTCCTCTTCCGGTTCTCCAGAACTGGTCAGAACCTGCTGAATACCACCTTTGCCTTCCATCCTTCCGAGGTAGGTAAAATGAGGACCCAGATTGTTGGGGACAATATGCTGACTCTGTAAACCACTTAGAGAGGGCTGTAAAACACTGTGAAGTATTATATAAGTCTAAGTGCTATTGCTATTGGTAAATGAACTGTTGTAAGTTGAGGACTACCTGTATTTATCCAATATGTAGATTTCCAGGAACTGTACAGAGCTATATTCATCTAAGCTCCTTCTTAATGAACTATTAATCCATTCCTTTTTTTAAAAAATGTATTTACCTTTTCCAGCATTATACTACAGTAAGTGTCACGGTGATTATTTCTGAAACAGATTTTATTGTGCAGGTATGACTGCCATCATAGTTGATGTGACACCCAATGATAATGGCAATCTTAATGGCTTTTTTTCTTGCTACCCCAGTAAGTGTGAATGAACTTGGGAAATGCATACAGCGACATCCACATTCTGAAGACTGAAAGCCGGGAGGGGGCAGGAAGAACTTGTTTCTTCTATTTCTTGATCTCTGTTCACCATGCAACCAGGGCAAAGATTTTTCTCATCATTTGAGGAGATTGACTCCAGTAACCATTCTCACATTTGGAACACTGATAAACTACCACACTGGAGCCTCGGAGGCTTTGGTCTTCTACTAAAGATGGAGGGCAGGAGCACTTCTGCAGAATTTGTCAGGTTGGATAAGATATCCTGTATTCTGATGAAATTTGTGTTCTTTGACCGATGGAGAAACCAGAATTCTCTGCCTAGCATCACTACAGCTGCATCACTCAGTCTCGCACAAAGAATTTCATGGCGAAAAGGGGAGTCCAATCTGATCCTCTTAATTTGACCAGTGAAGAAGCATCTCCATAAATCTTGCTTTGCCCCCATCCCAGAAAGAAAACTGAGCTCCAATTACTCCGAATTATTGATCTGAATCCAATGCTTTACGCTATTGACCAAGATACAGTTCAGGTCTTGGTATGTGAAAAAGAAAAAAGGGGGAATGAGGATAATAAATACATAAATAGAGCCAGAGATTTTCTTTGGGAGAAAATAACTTAACAGACTAGATATTGCCTAACCTTGAACAAAGCAGGAAAGCCTTTTGGAATTTAAAGTCCAAAGTTGAATCACCTGAGTTCATCCAAAGCTTCACAGAGAGAGAGAAAATTTCGCTAACATTAGCATTGTCGACATTTGACTAAGCTGCTACAAGTGCTGTATTCAGTAGTTTCAGGCTCCTTTGGCTTTGTCATAAGCAGCAGATATATATTTAGATGACATTTGTAATTGCTGTTTTTGGAGGTCTGATGCTGTGTAACAGCACAGTCATCAATAGAACCATTTCTTTTGACTATAATTACCAAATCAAGTCTTAGCACGTTTTTGCTATTTGCCCATCTGTTGAATATTTGCTCTGTTCCCCTTGCTCCTTACATTTAGCAATGAACATGTAATCTAGCAGGAGGGGTGATACAAACAATGTCTGAAGAGAAATGACAAGGAAGAAAGCTGGGGAGGCAGGTAATTTTTAGGAAGAACTCCTAAATGTTAGAACCTAGAATAATAAATAGGGTTGAAAGGGACCTTGGAGATCTTCTCATCCAACTCCCTGGTCAAGCAAGAGATCCTATACTATCCTGGACAAATAGCTGCCTAATCTCCCTTTGAAAACCTCCAATAATGGAGCACTCACAATTTCTGGAGACGAGCTGTTCTACTGACTACTTTTTTCTCATTGTCAGGAAATGTCTCCTTACCTCTAGGCTGATCTCTCTTTCATGATCTTCCACCCATTATTTTCTGTCCTGCCCTCAGATGCTTTGGAGAATAAATTAATTTCCTGTTCTCTGTGACAGCCCCTCGAGTACTGGAAGACTGCTGCCATATCACCCCAGTCCTTCTCTTTGCTGGACTATGGTTAATTAGACAGTTCCAGGTTAATTAGACCTGGTTCTCTTAATCATTCATCTTATGGTTTATCTTATCATCTTTATTGCTCTTCTCTTGGGCCATTTCCCCACTAGTGACAGAAAATGTGTCTGTGGAGATTCTCAGTCATCCAGGTCATGGTTTTCTCATAGGTATTTTTTCAAGAGGCAAGTGGATTTTCTGCGGTTGAAAAAGCATGAAAAAAAGAGCCTTCCCCAGGCTCCAGAGGCTCTCTGGGAGCTGGAAACGGGTCCATTTCCGGCCTTCCTGAACTTTCCAGAGGCCCGTTTTTTGCCTTCCCCAAGCCTCCATGCGTATCCTGCAATTACCTGCATCCAAAACAGGCCATGTGGGTGGCTTCTGGGAGGGGCGGAGTGGGCAGGGGTCAGCCAGGAGTGGGATTTGGGGGTTGTCCAAACTGCACAGAACCCCCAACAGCCCACCCCTGGGTTCAGCCAACCCAAGCTTCGCATGGGTCTCCCACTTGAGCAGGAGATTGGACTAGAAGACTTCCAAGATTCCTTCCAACTCCGTTATTCTGGATTTTGTACTATCCCTTTTCACATATTAAAGAACTGTGAAATTAAAGAACAGGAGCTGAGCCAGATGCTATGGCAGCTAACTGCAGTGAAGTCAGGAACCAGGAGGTAGGGTGACATAAGACATTTTTGCTGATTGGAAACTGACTGCTGACCAACTCTTCAGAACATTAACACTGCAAAGGGGAAATTGCTTAAACTGTGGTTTGAGAGGCATTGCAGCTAAGCAGGAACTAATGCGCTTAGGTGAGGAAAGGACACAATGACCTGCGTCCCACAGAGGCAGCACTAATCAGGAAACATGTAGAAACCCCACCCAGAAAGGCTCATCTTCTGCTAAACATCTCTCCAACCCTTCGCAGCCACCTTGACTGCTTCTGTTTCCAGTCTGGGGGTTGTGAGGGGGAGGCCTTTCTGTTCTGAATTGAAGCATGCGAAGCTTAGGTTGGCTGGACCCTATTCAAGATGGAGATCGTTTCTTTGATCAGCTGTTCCTTTGTGACTTTGAAAAGTTTCTGTTAAAAATAGCATCCCACAGATGTGGTAAACGCATATGCAAGTACTTTGATGGCTGGCTATTCTTATTTCAAATATTGACTCAAGAGGCCATTATATTTAGAACGATACCATGAAGAATGCTGTGTGCACGAAGATGCTTTTGTGTGCTCTCACTGAAAAAAAAATGGCAAAAAGGGGGACTCTTTTCAGCTCGGACTCTTTGTGCGGCAGCCTTCTAAGCTTTATGCACGCACACATACATGCACACAGACACGTCAGTAGATAGAAATGGAAACCAAAATGCGTTATCAGAAGATTTTAATATCTTTCCTTCATTAATCACCATCGTGAACACACAGTTTAAGGGATTAACTGGATGCTTTCAGGATCCAAAACCAATTTGTCTTCAATTTGACTGATGATGTTTTTAAAAATTAGGCAGATAAAAGAATATCTGTTGATTTCTGAGTGCTTTGGTTGCTCGTGAAAAATCCAATGGTTTAATATCATTGAACTTCTGGGTTGCAAATTTAACCTATTAAACTTTATACAACCAATGGACTTGGAAACCGTATCATTTTTATTAACCTTTTAAATTAACTGATCTTTCAGATTAGTTCTTACCTGGATTCTCCACAGGTGGCAAAGGAAAAGTGAAATAATTCTCTATATCCTTTTTTTTCATTGCTTTTTCAGACTTAATAACCCTTGTTACATACAACTACTCAGGTTTAAATTTATTTCCTTTGATACATAGCACAACAAAGTTTTTCACGATGAAAGAAATAAGGCATACAACACAGTATAAACATTCATGATATGAGAGTTAGTCTGAAATTTGCCATTTAAAAATAGATTTAAATAAGAACAGTAGAACCATATAATATGTGGAGGAGATTATAACTCTGAAATGTAAATAATTGCCTTATGTGGCCTTTTACCCTTCAGCATACAACACTGGGATCAGGAATACTTGACAGGGCATAAATTATCTTCATATCATTTTAATGTATTCCTGCCAAATATTTTAATTATATAAAATATTTATGGTCTGTTTAGACTGTACCAATTACTACAAGACACAATAATGAGGAAAGGTTGCATAGAGCAGTATTAATAATTCTGTTTCCAACATATTTTCATATATATATATATATATGTTTTGGCATAACTTTAAAAGCACAACTACAATGACGTGGGATAATACCTGAAGGAAGCTGAACAGCACACATGTAAGTACCCGCGAAAGCTTAAAAAACAAANGACGTGGGATAATACCTGAAGGAAGCTGAACAGCACACATGTAAGTACCCGCGAAAGCTTAAAAAACAAATATATATATATATGTGTGTGTGTGTGTGTGTGTGTGTGTGTGTGTGTGTGTGTGTGTTAAAATGGGTGTATGTTTCCCCTCTTAGGGAAATAATTTAGAATGGAAATTGCAAGAATAATACCAAACTCTTATTAGAAGCTGCTGGAAGCACCTTTTACATTACTGAGAGGAAAAAAATAGACCTCAAGAGACCACAGGCAAAGATAGTATATTGATCCTTATGTCACTGTCTTTTGCATCATTTGTCCAAGTGTGTGTGGAGGAGTGTCCTTTCCAACACAAGAGAACGTTGGAAAAAAATTCTTTAAAAGAGTTTAAAGCTCCATCTGTGTCATCTCTGTCATCAACAGAAACTGAATAAAACAGAACAGCAAAAGGCACATTTTGTCATGGACAGATCAATCTTTGGTTGCCTCTTGGCTCAAAGATGTCACCTTCTCCTGCAGGGAAACAGGGCTAGTTTGACTGGCCTGCCCAGGCAATTGATGGGCTTAATGGGGTTCTAGAGCTTGGGATTTTCCCTCAGGATCTGGTGGGCAGTGTGATCAAACTCTTAGTTGCCTGAAATGTGTGAGTCCCTCAGGCCTTCGATCTTGGCATGCAATGCCACAATGCTTTTGGCTTTTAGTCACATGACCTAGAGCAAAACATGTACAATTGGCCATATGCTTCCCCATGCACATATACAGAAACACACACAGATGCAGAATGGGGGGGGGGGGAGCAGAAGATATACAATTCACACATAGGCACAACGTATTACTTTATCACATAAAAGAAAATCCTAGAGGTACCTCACAGTCATTACTGGTAAAAGGATTGGAAATATTTCCTGCTTTCTTACTGTTATTTCTTTATTATTATTGATTTTTTATTACTTCAATATGTTCAAGTTAAAAGTCATTTTGGCTGTAACCTAAAATGAAATATCCATACTGGGGTGGAGAGGGGGGAAGAGACAGAAATGTATGCTTATTCTTTGAAAAAAGTAACATGGGAGGAGATGAAAGCCTTGAATGAAACAATCTTAAATCCTGGCTTATCTTTTTATGCTTGTGTTGTAGTGAAATCTTTCTACCACTTTGCAATTCAATTTACTTCATTACATCTTGCTTTTAGATATATCACAATTTCATTTGCTTTTGAATGCTTGAGGCCGATGTCCATCCAAGAATTGGTGTCACTTTTGTGATGTCATCATTTCAACAAAGATGATTGGCTGGAATAATCTTCTAGTCCTTTCTAATGTGATGACTTTTAGAAGTCCTATAATTGTAACAGAATTATCCAGGTAGGAATTCTAAAAATGTAATCCAACATCAAGTACCAAATTAGAGAGACGAGACATGCAAAAAATGTTTAAACAGCATCGGCTCAGATAAACATTTGCATAGCTGAAGTGAGCAAATCTCTAGCATAAAAAAATTGTCTTTACATTTAATGTTGTATAAGAAGAGCCAAACCAAGCTCTGCACAGAAATATGATCTGTAACAAGCTTGCTCAACTAAATGAAACCCTTGAATTTCCCTTTCTTGGTTTTTCAAGAAAAGGAGGGCTCAGCCCCTGGTGGTACAACAAAGGTAAAGGAATCCCTGAGGATTTTACTTTGCTAGTCATTGCCGATTGTAGGGGATGGTGCTCATCTCTGTTTCAAGGCCATTGAGCCAGTGTGGTCCGAAGACATTCCCATAGTCATGAAGCCAGCATGACATCACGGAGCACTGTTACCTTCCCACCAAAATGGTACCTATTTATCTACTTGCATTTGCATGCTTTTGAACTGCTAGGTTGGCAGGAGTTGGGGTGAGGATGGGAACTCACCCTGTCATGTGGCACTTGAGTCTTGAATCTGGGCTGCTGGTACAATAGAAATAAGTGAACTCTTCTACATCCTACCTTATATATTCCAGTCCTCACCACCATCAGTCTTATCCCCACAACATAGAGGTGGTATTCAGCAGGTTCCTACTAGTTCTGGAGAATCAGTAGCGGAAATTTTGAGTAGTTTGGAGAACCAACAAATACCACCTCTGACTGGAGATTTTACAGTATCTTTCCCCTGCCATGCCCAGCAAGCCACACCCACAGAACCGGTAGTAAAAAATATGAATCCCACCGCCGCCACAACATTACTACAGAATATGAATGGGACATTTAATATTGACAGAATTAAAGAAAAAAGATACTGGCTGTGTCTAAGCAAGGCCAGATTTATCTAAAAGACTTCAGTGATAGGCTAGTGGCATATCATAATATTTATACTATTGAATTCATAGCATATATGAATCAAATAAACACTTTAGATACTTAAAGAGTCCTACAGAAACAATTACAGAAGATAACATTTAAAATATGTCTACACAGATATGCACATTTGAAAAGTTTTAATAAATGAAAGAGCCAATATTTCCCTTCTATTATTTTCTACTGCCTAGCACTTTCTTAAAATACAGTGAAAACTGCAACTGTAAATGATAGGCATTATGTCATCTAGCAATCTTTCATTTTGAAAGAACAGTGTTTTGCATATGAACTAACAAAGAGGTGAAGGGAAGGTTAGTTTGAAATGGCATTATGCCTTGGTTAGACACAATGAAAGCAATTGTCAGATTAACTGCACCAGCAAAATATCTACCATCACTGATATTTTTATTGAAGGGATCCTCCCAAGGAAGCAAGGAATCTCAGAGCTTCCCATAATTCAATTTGAATCCCATTGTCTAAAATAGGTACAATATCTCCTGAAAGACATGTATTGTTCTTTGTAGCAGGGATGTCAAACTTGATTTGATTGAGGGCCGCATCAGGATTTTGTTTGACCTACAGGGGATGAGGGTGGTAGCCAGGGGGTTGGCTGGGGGCATGGCCTGCTTGACATCACTCATTGAGGCTCCATTTTTGGCTGGCAGAGGCTGCATGCGTGGCCACCTGGGCTCTGTTTTCACTAGCAGAGGGCTGCAGGAGGCCATCTCAGCTGAAAACAGAGCCTGAGAGGGCTGCACGCCTCCCAACCTTCATTTTCACTGGCAGAGGCACTGAGGGCTGGTCCTCCATTGTTTCCAAGATGGCCCCATGGGCCAGATCTAAGCACCCAGCAGGTTGGATCTGGCCTGTGGGCCTTGAGTTTGACACCCCTGCTTTATAGTCACTGATAGCTAACCAGTGGTTTTAAATAAATAAGAGAAAGTGTTTTGTCATCTATTGATTGCCAGGAAGAAAGAAAGGAAGGAAGGAAGGAAGGAAGGAAGGAAGGAAGGAAGGAAGGAAGGAAGGAAGGAAGGAAGGAAGGAAAAATTATTCTTGATTNGAAGGAAGGAAGGAAGGAAGGAAGGAAGGAAGGAAGGAAGGAAGGAAGGAAGGAAGGAAGGAAGGAAAAATTATTCTTGATTTACTTCACCATTTGTTAGGTATATCTACAGAAACACAAATATATGTTTTATACTGGACTAGGATGTTTATAAATGAGGCTTCACCATATTATATCCCAAATAGGTTTTCTACAATTCAACAGTACATTTGCCCTGTTCTGGTAATGGCAACACAAAATAAAGTCCACTTCTACAAAGCACAGTTCCACATCCATTAAAGTAAAAGCAAGTTTTCTTTTAAGAAGCTACTTATAGTAACAGTAGGTCCTGTTACCAGTCTTCTATTTTTCCATCCACCCAGCCATCAACCCCGGCTCTTTGCCAGCTAATTCCTGTCTCTTTTTGCCTCTTCTAAGACTCTTCCAGACAAATGCTGCTTGTCTGGGGCCAAGGATTCTACCCCATGCCCCTTCCTAGGAACCACCCTCCTTCAGCATTTGCCATCTGCCATGCCAGTAGAACCTGGTGAATCAGCAGGGGCACAAAAGAATGTTGCTGTGACACTTGCTGAATATTCATGATATATGAATATTCATTCAATTAGCATCTGTATGACCAGGCCTCCAGATTCACAACTGGCATCTTAGGAAAAGGATCCATTGTATTTTAATTAAAAGCCAGCTTGATTTCTAAATAGCTATATTTACCAGGATTTAATCAGCTGAGAAGAATAGCAACACATTTTCAAAACCTGGGGATACCACCCCTCCCTTCTTGCTTTGCATGTTTAATACTAGTGGGAGTTATGTGTTTGAAACAACGGGAGGCCAAAAAAAAAAAAAAAACACCCCTCTCTGAGCAACCAAAATAGTATCAGATTATCTTATAATAGATTCACACTGTGTGGGATCCATTGGCATTTTCCCTGAGGCGTCATCAGAGAAAAATTGTAAAGTGGTTAATGTATCTTCAGGGAAATGAGAGAAATGTTTGCCTTATGGTGAGTTATTTATAAAAAATAATAAAGGCGGGATAAAAAAAAATCTTTAAAAAACATATAGAAAGTGGAAAGGCCATGGACACATCAAGAGCAATGAGAACATCATGCTGGAATCTTAAGGAACAGGAAAGAAATATTGTTAAACATCTTTATATGTATTAATATAAGGCAGTGGTGGTGAACCTTTTCAGCACCGAATGGCGAAATGGGAATGCGTGTGCATGCACGCAAGAAACCAGAAGAGCAGCTCCCTGGCGTGCATGTGCAGAAGCACCAGAAACTGGAAGCTCAACTTCCCGGCAGGTGCATGCATGCCAGCCACCTGGTCTTCCGGTTTCTAATGTGCATGCGCACATCGGAACCCAGAAGAGCAACCGGCAATGGCTGGCGTGCCTGGAGAGATGGCTCTGTGTGTCACTTCCAGCACACATGCCATAGGTTCACCATCACAGGTATAAAGCAAAGGAGCATATGAACTGAGCTGAAAAAAAGGAACCTATGAAATAAGGAAGCAACATCAGTGGCAACATTGAAGCCTCCAAGACGGCCTCAGCCAGGTTCACTTCAGGTGAACCTGATAGACTTTACAAATTCCCTCCAGAATTTGGCTGTGAACTAGACTCCTCTATCAGAGACAATTCTGCAGGGGATGCCATGTAGCCTATAGATATGTTTTACAAATAGTCTGGCTAACTTATGGGCTGATGTGAGACCTGAGCAAGCTATAACATGGGCTTATTTGGATAACAGGTCTATAACATGGGCTTATTTGGGTAACAGTCCAAATGAATGTATTCCCCTCATTGCAGGGAGTTCTATGATGAAGTCCATGGTGATCTCTTCCCAGGATGGAAGCAGACCTGGGGGCTTCCCTGGTCTCTTCTTCATGGCTGCTCAAGTGGCACAAAGGCTCAGCTCAACATGCATTATTTGGAAAGCTAATATCCAGTATGCTATAGTGGTTGGTTGGTTGGTTGGTTGGTTGGTTGGTTGGTTGGTTGGTTGGTTGGTTTTTCTAGGAGCAAAGGTGGCTTACAGAAAAATCTCACTTCAATTTATTCTCACAATAGCTCTGTAGGGTAGAATCATCTGAAAGAGATCAAAGTCACCTAATGACTTTTTATGGGTTGAAGTGGACTTGAACCTGGATCGTTATATCTACTCAGCCTAGGAATACTCGAGTTTCAAACTATACTTCAGTCATGCATCTGCACCAGTCACTATTTCACAAACAAGTCTACAAAGGATAACATTAGAGAAGAATTTTGAGCTTCTTCAAGAAGGTGGGAAATAAACATAACGAACTAATATTCCTTTCCAATTTAAACACTGATCTGGTTCATACATCACATAATGTTATAATGTAGTTAGTTTGAGTTTGGATTATCAAGTTGGGCAAAATCAGTCAACAATGGTTTATTCATTGTTTTTATTTATTCAGTTTACATATATAGAATTATATTTAAAATATTTAATCAGAACAGGAGAGAGGGAGAGAGAGCTTCCAAATGCTCAAAAGCAGCCCCACAGTGTGTTGCAATAGTGCAACTACATTATTTAATTATTAATTCATAGGAAAAATTAAAAGCATTTCTGATCCCAAGTAGAACGTGCTATAAATAAATTCACATTGGAGATATAATAGAGAATGGAGATGGGGAAGTAACATTTTCAGCCACTGAAGTTTGTAGAAGCAATTTTACATGTTTGCACATCTGCTTTGAAAAATACCTTTAAAAGTTCATTGAAAGCCCTTATTCTGAGTATGGTTTCAGAACTTGCAAACATAGTCAGAATCTAAGATTTTGACCATCACTGAGGGATTCACCAATACATTACTGGGTGAATTTAAAATACAGTATTCTCCACAATTTTGGGTAATGAATTATACAAATACTCCACCTATTTTCTGGTAAAGCCAAAATAAACCCATATTTTATTTACATTGAATTAAATATAGTTACTACCCATGTGTCCATGGAGAGTCTCAATCATCCAGGTCATGGTCACTTCCAGGCCTAGAAGTGCTCTGGTTTGTCAGTGCTTGTGGCCAATGTGTTTCCAAAGCTCGGAAGTTCTTGCCTCACCTTGCTTTCCATTATATTCACCTCCCCACAGAATTCCAATGCCCTGCTTGTTTAGAAGACTCTTTCCACCATTCCAGCAATTTTACAGAGCTCCAGCTACTGTCAGAAAACACCTATCTGCAAAAACAATCTACAGTTCACAAGGTCTGCTAAGTGCAGTGAAGGAAAGGGAGCTTGGCAACTTTGATTGCTTCCCGTTTGTCCATAGAAATGGACATATGTGGACTAGAAACACTAGCAATATTTTTATCCATTTTGAGGAATGGAAGATTTTTGTTACTCTGGGAATGTTAGGAGTAGAATAACAAAATTGGAAGGGACCTTGGAGGTCTTCTAGTCCCTGTCTAGGCAGGAAACCCTACACCAGTTCAGAAAATTGGTTATCCAAGATATTTTAAAATCTTCCAATGTTGGAAGATTCACAACTTCTGGAGGAAAATTGTTCCATTGATTAATTATTCTAACTATCAGGAAATTTCTCCTTAGTTCTAAGTTGCTTCCCTCCTTGATTAGTTTCCACCTATTGCTTCTTAACCAGCCATCAGGTGCTTTAGAGAATAGTTCGACTCCCTCTTCTTTGTGGCAGCCCCTGAGATATGGAACACTGCTATCCTGTCACCCCTATTCCTTCTTTTCATTAAACTATACATACCCAGTTTCTGCAACCGTTCTTCATATGTTTTAGCCTCCAGTCCCCTAATCATCTTTGTTGCTCTTCTCTGCACTCTTTCTAAATTACCTTGAATCTAGAAAGTGGCTTTGCAAAGAAGGCACTGTAAATATGAGCCTTTGCACTTTCCTGCTGGTCAGCTGAAGGGAGCAGTGACTGTTTATGGTAAACACTACATATTTTCTGTGCTTCAAGGTAATCAAAAATTAAAATAATCACAGGTCATGAAATGTTTTTGGGGGTACTGGAAATTGAAAATGGCAGTGATATGCAAATGCTTGACATGTTAGGGTCTTTTTTGATTCACTGGTCTTTACAATATTTCAAGGGACCTTAATTTCCATGCTTCATTGTGAAGCATCTTAAAGGCAGTAATGCTGAATACATTATTTCATTTATGAAACATAGACAAATAACATAATTCTTCTGTCTTCTCAAACTGCTATTTCTTGATTTATAGCTGCTTCTGTACATTCCTTGGTATGCTGTAGCTGAGGAAGATAGCATTTTTCAGTCCAAGGATTATACTGCAGTTTGGCCTGGGAAGCATATAAAAATATAAAAATATTTTATTTTTTAAAAAATGTGAGGATGCCATACAAGAAAAGCATTTAAAAAACATTAGAAAGGACTGAAAAGCATTACAACTATGTTGCAAATGTTATAAAGGATTTCAGCAAGTTACATAAAAGAAGTTGTAAATTATAGTTTAACCCATTCTGGTGGGTTTTTTTAAAATCTATGGATGTGCAATTCCTTATTTTAAAATCACAGAAACTCTGTGTTTTCATAACTGCAAGAATAAAGTGTTGGGGAGCAAAACTGTAATGTAGAAAAGCAGCTGCTTCTCCATATTTCAAGGCCTCTTGGCTGCAGGGTGTTAGAAATTATTCTTGATGTGCTGCTGTATCTGTGCCACTATAGTTCCAAATTCTTTCATTTGATAAGCTTGTAAATAATTTCTGATACAGTACTTTTCATTCTATAGAATAGGCATCTTTTATTATTCACTTATCTCTTGCAAAGTACTGTTCTCCCAAAAAACCACACATTGTTTTTTTTTAAAACAGAGCTGATTACAGACTTGTTTCAAATTGGTATCACCACACTACGTAGGTGCTGTATCATGTAGATGCGTAAGAGTCTGATATGAAAATGGAAGATTGTTGAAGGTTCCTGATTTCACACACATTTTCTTTGGTTTAAGAAAAAACAAAGAATTGCTTTCCACAAAACCTTGCAGTTTTCAAAAACCGATTTCTAAAGTTGTTTGGGTGGCCCTGGGCCTATCTCTTTTGCTGTCCTGCATGGTTAAAACAAGATATGGGGCAGCTTGACCTGATTCCTTCAGCCTAAACTGTATATTGAAACCCTTTGATAGTGTTAGACAGAAGAAAAGAGCCTCACAGTCCCATACAAACAGGAGTACACACACACATGCACGTGCAAATCGGGTTGTTTTCAGCTGTTCCAGAGAACGGACACCAACAGTACAATGAAACAGAAATGAGCTGGAAAAGCATTGTGGGTATTGACATGATAATGAGCACTCCAAGTCCTTTCTGAAGGAAAACAGCATGCTGACTTTCTTAAAGCCATAGACTTGCCAAAACAGTTTGCAGCTCTTAACTGAGTCCAAACTCTGGTGGCATGAATGGGTGTTTGGTTTCTAAAATCCAAGCCAGTGATCACAGGAACAGATATTTTAAAGCCCAGAGAAAGCCTGCGTTGGCAATATGCAACTTAATGCCTCCAAGATCAACTACCATCAGCCCCAACCAGCACAGCCAGTGAGCACCGAACTCCAAAATAATTAAAGATTACTGCTTTCCTTATTCTAATTTAGAAAGTCTGTCATTGGAGCTAGACTTTTTCAGAGGACATGTTACTGAAACCAGTGATATTACAAACTTACACCAACTTGATTTTAGAGAATTTATAGTACAAATATAAGGGGCACGATGGCTCAGTAGTTAAAGACACTGAGCTGGCTAGCTGGAAAGCTGACAGCCCAGGTTTGAGACCCAAGCACTGAGTGACGGGATAAGCTCCCATTACTTGCCGCAGCTCCTAAAAGTTACTCCTAACATTACTTGCCTAACAGTTTGTAAACATTCAAATGTAAGTAGATAAATGAATACCACTTCAGTGGGAAGATAGTAGAATTTCTGTGTGCCTTAGCCTACAGAAGAATAGAATAGAATAGAATAGAATAGAATAGAATAGAATAGAATAGAATAGAATAGAATAGAATGGAATGGAATGGAATGGAGTGGAGTGGAAGGGTGGGGTGGGGTGGGGTGGGATGGAGTGGAACAGAATATTCTTTATTGGTAAAGTATGATTGGACACACAAGGAATTTGTCTCTGGTGCAAAGCTCTTAGTGTACATAAAAGCAACAAATGATAATTCATGATTATAATTATAAAATACATTCATCATAAATAATAAGATAACAATACTCAGTGATAGTCATAGGACACTAAATAAGCCATCAGCATAAATCATACTAGGATACTAAATAAAACAATTAATATAAATCATAAGATATAAGCAACAAAGTTATAGTCATAAGAAGGTAAAGATGAGAAGGATAATAGCGATATAGCCCTACTAGGTAGTTTGACAGTGTTATGGGAATTAGTTGTTTAGCAGAGTGATGGCATGGAGGGGGGGGGGAATTTGGGTCTGGTTGTTTTGATGTGCAATGCCCTATAGTGTTGTAGAAGTTGAAACAGTTTGTGTAACAATTTACAGATGTGAGGGTCTGTAGATATTTTCAGAGCCCTCTTCCTGGCTCATGCACTATACAGGTCTTCAATAGAAGACAGGCTAGAACTAATTGTTTTTTCTGCAGCTCTAATTATCTGTTGGAGACTGTGTCTACCTTGTTTGGTTGCAGTGCCAAAACAGACAGGTGCAAATGACAAACTCAACCATTCCTTTGTAGAAACCGTATCAGTAGCTCTTTAGGTAGCCTGAGCTTTCTGAGTTGACGTAGGAAGAACATTCTTTGTTGTGCTTTTTTGATGACATTTTTGAACTTAGGTGTCCATTTTAAGCCTTGGGATATTATAGAACCTAGAAATTTGAAAGTCTCTACCATGTGTTATATTGTAAGAGGTGGTAGAATAGGAAGGCTTCTCCTAAAATCTTTCTATAGGTTTGAGTGTGTTCAAGATTATTCCGGTGGCACCACAAGTCCCGTTAGCCACATGACCATGGAAATGTCTTCAGATAATGCTGGCTCCTTTGGCTAGAAAATAGAGATAACCACTTGAATCAGACACAACCAGACAGGGGGAACTTTTACCATTACCTTTATTGTAAGAACAGCTGAATTACACATTAATTCAAGCTGTTCTGAAGTGAAGAGGGAAGAGATAATTTACCTCCTCTTTTTGGCTTTCTAAAAGTTCTAGTCCTAAACAGCTTTATTTTGGGAGGAATGTTGAAATAATATAGAGAAATGAAACCAATGGATGTTATAGCCCAGTATTTAAAGCCATTGCACAAGTAGCCAGTATTCTGTACTGAAAACTGAGCAAGAACTACTAGTCAATCCTTTTAGCTATTCAGTCTTTTAAAAAAAAATCCCCAATGAATGATTTAAAAAAAAAAACATCCTTGAAGAAATATTTCACATTATTGCCATAATGAAGTAAAAATGTGCAGCCTTGGCCTGATATCATTCAACAAGAATGAGATTCATTTCAATTTTAAGGATTAAATGTACACAAAGCTGAGCTGGGAAGCAAAATCTATCTGGGGAAAGATACTTTGTTTTCATAAACAGAACACTTGTAACAAGCTATTCCTGTTATATGTGGCCATTTCTGTCGGCTGTGAATATTCTGGAAAAAAGGTTTTTTTCCCTCTCTCATGAATATTCTACTAGAATCCACATTAAAGACCAAGATGGAGAAAGTCCTGAGGAAGAGTTAATACTGACAAATTGATCTTATGTAAACCAGCAACAATCAACCAGATCTTCAGGGATTAATAGCAAAACAGAACATCAACAAGAATAATATAAATGAAACATCAATAGTGGAGACAGAATGAGTAAAACTCACTGAGGCATGCTAACACCACAATAATATTTTACTCCTGAAGGCATCAATCCAGTCTTCACAAACTCACTAACACAGAGATTTGACTACATTTTCAAGGCTAACATTATGGAAGTTGGTATAATTTCCACAAGGAGGCTCTTATGTGGTAAAGATGTGCTTGTAGATTCTATGAACTTCTCATTTCACAAAAATGGGAGACTGCTAGCTGTTTTTTCTGGTATGTATAAATTGGGCATTATATCAGTGTAGTGTACCTGTGAAGACAGACACCAGCCATTAGCCAAGCTGCTGCATTCTGCACAAAGTGAAGCTTCTGAGTTCAAAGGCAGAGAGCCACTGTAGAATAAGGCTTTCCAATCTTCAACCTTCACAAGTGAACCCAAAAGAATACTACAGGTAGTCCTCGACTAACAACAATCATGATTGTTCAAAGTTGGAAAAAGTGACTTGTGACCATTTTCCACACTTATGATCATTGCAGCACCTTGGTGGTCACATGATCAAAATTCAGCAAACGGACTCATATTACTGTGTCCCTAGGCCACCTTTTGTGACCTTCTGACAAGCAAAGTCAATGGGGAAGCCAGGTCCACTGAACAACTGTGTTACTAACTTAACAAATACAGTCATTCACTTAAAACTGTGGCAAGAAACATTGTAAAATGGAGCAAAACTCACTTAACAACTGTCTCACTTAGCAAAACAGACATTTGGGGATCTGTTTGCAGTCGTAAGTCAAGGACCACCTGTATTGTCAATTGTAATATAAAGTCAGTCCACAACCCTAAAGGAAGTAAAAGAGGCACAACAATAGCTAACAAGAGTGTCTAATGTTGTGTCCATTCCATTCCCAAGTCTGAGTTCTGAGTGAAAAGGGATTGGAATTTTTTGGGGGGCAGAATTGCTATGCCAAGTGGTAATATGGCCAGGTGGGAGCTCTCTCTGCCACTGATTGTTCTAAACAAGGCAGCCAACACAATAAGGGACAGGAAGTAATGTTTCACTTCACTTATAGCTAAGTAAAGTATGACTCAAACTTCAGCTTTTAGCCATACTCAGTGTGGGGTTGTTTTTCTCCCCCACATCTCTGCAGGTGTTTCTTCTGCTGTTTCTTCTGCTGTTCCATCTTCTAAAACGCCTTAGTAAAACAAGGAAAATCTGAGATTGGCCAACAGAGGGAGGCTGCTGAAGAGCAATAATGCCTGCCAGGTGGAACACAGAGAAATTAAATTGATTATTGATTTTTTAAAAGGATGGAATACCTCATCTATCATCCCAAAGGTGCTTTTTCAAGAGGCAACTGGAGTTTATGATGGGGACCATCCAGCCAGAGCTGAGAAAGCTTCTTGGATGACAAATTTAGTCTTTAAAGAAAAACCAGAAAGTCCAGTTGCCTCTTGAAAAAACACCTTTGGGACAACCATGACCTAGAAGACTGAGAATCTCCATAGACAAATAGCTAATCTACAATAGCAAAGATACAGCCTGGGACTGTTTTTGAAACAGATTAGTAATACACAACTTCCAAGTCAAGTTAAAGTGGAAGGACAAAGCCAACCAGTTTCCATAATATGATCTTGACTATGCACCAGCTATTTTCAAGGAAAACATCAGGAATTGCTTTAAAGTCTTTCATTCTTTCATATGGAACCATAAGAACCATGGAATGAAATCAAATAAATTGTTGAGGTTGAATGTAAAAAAGACACTGTCATAGACCAAGAAACACAAGAATAACAAACTGGATGTCAGGACAGATGATGAGAATTGCCAAGAAGAAAAGAGAAAAATCAAAGCCAAGAAAGACAAAAAGCTTGGATAGGAACTTAATAAAGAGCTGCTTGAAGTAACAAGGAGCAAAGTATGTAAAGACATCAAAGATAGAAACAGGTATACCAAAGCAAAACAGTTTTCAAAACAAAGTCTCTGAACTTAAAAGAGTTTCCAACCTCAAACTGGTATGCTAAAGGATGCCAATGACAGATTGTAACTGATTCAAAGATTAAACAGAGACAGAAGGAGTACATTGAAATTCTAGATAATATGCATGTAAACATCAAAGATACCTCTAGCCTAGCAGTATAAGCTGAAGTTAGATCAATTTTCTGGTCATTACCAAGCCAGAAAGCTGCAGTAATATCTACAGAAATATGATGAGCAACAGAAGAATTACTGAAGTTCTAAACAAACTGCACCTGCAAATAAAGAGAATGACACAGAAGCAAACTGACCGGAAAGAGGTCACTTTGCATGCCAATATCAAAGAACAGAGACTTAATAGATTGTACAGATTATCAGGCTACATCCTGAACTCCAATGCTAGCAAAATAATGCTTAAGAGAACCAGTTACTTTTTTCAATGCCATTTTAACTTTGTTGTGAAATGAATGATGTCAAGGACTACCTGTGTTTGCAATCTACCATACAGGTTTGTTGTGGTAGTGAAAAGTAAAAAATTATATTGTTCCAATATAATTCCTGAGGTCCGGAACCAAAAACGCAGTGTATAAATCTAAGAGTAAAAACCAAACTTTCAAGAAAGAAAGAAAAAAGGGACACGATAACCCAAAATAAATGTTTTATTTCAGTAGCAGAGGAAAGAAAGCATGCCACCTTTGTGCATCTATACTCCTACAAGTCATAGCTGTGAATCCTCAATGTAATCTTTAATAATTAATTCCAGCACTTCTGTAAATTATTTTTAGTCCAGTGATTCATGGTTTTCCAAAAAAACCCCAAAAAACAAGTTGATGATTTCATCTCAAAAATTCCTCCCTTCCCTATGTAAGAATTACAAAGGTAGTAGTTTACAAGGTGATCATTCAACTTTTCCATTTTCAATATACCACAATAGTGAAAATCACCCAGTCTTCTCCCCCTACTGTTTCTTTATTTCCTATTCTTAATTTCTCTTACTTATAAAGAAAATAAATAAGAAATTTAAACAGGAATAGTTATAAATTGGACAGCAGTGAATGTATTAGATGCATTGGGAGAGCATGTGGATATTGGAAGGGAACTATTTAAAGCGCCTATTGGAATCACACATTACTGCAGCCTGAAGGAAATGTTTTTTGGGATGAGGCTCTAACAAGGATCAGCAAAGTCATGGCAATATCACCGGGTTTCTTCTGTATCTGTGGCACCCAGTGGTGTATTAACCATTAAGCAGACTAAGCACATGCTTAGGGCACCAGGCCCAAAGGGGGCACCCTAAAAACTTTATGGAGCCTAAGCTTGTCTTCAGTTGTACAGTATGTACGAAGAAGGGGGCACCAAGATTTGTCAGTGCTTAATCTGCCACTGGTGGCATCTGTTGTGTCTCCACAATATTCAAAAACATTTTTCATGCAATCACGTAGGTGCAGGTAGTTCTCAACATAACTGAGTCCAACATTTCTGCTGCTCATTGAGACACCTGCGGAGATGTGGAAGAGAAAAACAACTCCCACTGTGTATGGCTAAAAGCTGAAGTTTGAGTCATACCTTTACTGAGCTAACAGTGAAATGAAACATTACTTCCTCTCCTTTATTGTGTTGGCTGCCTTGTTTAGAATGCTCAGTGGCAGATAGAAATCCCACCTGGCCATATTACTACTTGGCATAGCAATTCTGCTCCAAAAATAAGCTCTTTTCACTCAGGGCTTAGAGGTAGAAGGGCTTTTGATCCAAAGGAGGCAAAAGAGTTTCAGAAAACTGTTTCAAGACAAGTGGATAGTTAAATAGGTATGTTTGGAATCAGGGAACATTGAGATGGGTAACGGCAGACTAGAACGTTAGGTTCCAGTTTTCAAATATCATTTATTTATTTGTTTGTTTGTTTGTTTGTTTGTTTGTTTTCTACACCACCCAGCTCATTTGTGACTCTGGATAGTTTACAAACAAGTTATAAATTCCACTTGGCTTCCCTTAAACAAAAGTTTTCTAATTTTTGAATGCATAATTTATGGGGGTTTTTTCAATTATTTTGAGGTAGGTTTAAACCTCAATCCAGGAGTCTTTTAAAAAGCCACTTGTGATAAATACATCAGCAGCAAACCTCTATTGTTGTTGTTATTATTATGCATAATTTATGGGGGTTTTTTCAATTATTTTGAGGTAGGTTTAAACCTCAATCCAGGAGTCTTTTAAAAAGCCACTTGTGATAAATACATCAGCAGCAAACCTCTATTGTTGTTGTTATTATTATGCATAATTTATGGGGGTTTTTTCAATTATTTTGAGGTAGGTTTAAACCTCAATCCAGGAGTCTTTTAAAAAGCCACTTGTGATAAATACATCAGCAGCAAACCTCTATTGTTGTTGTTATTATTATGCATAATTTATGGGGGTTTTTTCAATTATTTTGAGGTAGGTTTAAACCTCAATCCAGGAGTCTTTTAAAAAGCCACTTGTGATAAATACATCAGCAGCAAACCTCTATTGTTGTTGTTATTATTATGCATAATTTATGGGGGTTTTTTCAATTATTTTGAGGTAGGTTTAAACCTCAATCCAGGAGTCTTTTAAAAAGCCACTTGTGATAAATACATCAGCAGCAAACCTCTATTGTTGTTGTTATTATTATGCATAATTTATGGGGGTTTTTTCAATTATTTTGAGGTAGGTTTAAACCTCAATCCAGGAGTCTTTTAAAAAGCCACTTGTGATAAATACATCAGCAGCAAACCTCTATTGTTGTTGTTATTATTATTATTATTATTATTATTATTATTATTATTATTATTATTATTTAAAAATAGTATAAGGCTGATACAAGCACAATGAAGTAATTGTTGAAGTTGCCAGGAGTTTTAAGCTCATGACACAGGAACCTGAACTGGGTTAGAAAAGAATCTTTCTTAAGCAAATTCATGCATCTCAAAAATAACCCTCAAGAACTGTTATATCACCAGCTACCAGCTACCTAATTACCATTGCCAAATTATCATATGACAAAAAGTTTAATCAAAGCTGCATTTCCCAGGTAAAACAAGCATAGGTTTCTATGTCTTAATAATTAAGTTACAGCTAATATTTTTGTATAGCAAAGGAATATCAAGATGATCACAAATGCAAAGGAATGCATATACACAACACATACGTGCACAGAAGGAGAGAGAGGTATACTGTATGTATGCATATGTGTGCAGAATGTATATAGGATTGATTTTTATGCTAGAGATTGAAAATCTACAACATCTTATTTTAAATGTTCTTTACATGCAAAACTACACCCCCTCTGGTACACAGAAAATTTTGGAACCAGTTCCTGGTGCCCCAAAGTTTGGGGGTTACTGATCTAGTCCATGTCCATTTCCTTGTTTGAGATTAAATGCCAAAATGCATTCAAATATCATTTATGGTGTCATAAGAAGTACTGAAGGCAGGTAGTCATTGACATACACCTGGTCATTTAGTGACCATTCAAAGTTACAACGGCACTGAAAAAAGTGACTTACGACCATTTTTCACAGGATGAAATTTGCAGCATCCCCATTATCATGGGACCAAAATTCAGATGCTTGGCAACTGGTTCCTACTTATGACTGTTTGCTATGTCCCAAGGTCACATGAACCTTTTGACAAGTAAAATCAATGAGGGAGCTTAATTCACTTAACAACCAGGTTACTAACTTAACCACTGCAGTGAGTCACTTCAACAACTGTGCCAAGAAGTGTTGTAAAATGGAGCAAAACTCATTTAACAAATGTATCATTTAACAAAAGAAATTTTGGGCTCCATTATGGTCATAGGTTGAGAAGTACCTATCCTCTTTATGGGTTTACTCCATTTAAAAAATAAAAACCCTAAACCTCACTCTGGCATAATTTGAATTCAGAAGAGTTTGGGTGGATTTTAGCTCCTCTGGAGATCACATTCAGCCACATCAGAAAGGTATTCTAGATTTCAACTTCTGAACACCAGGAGCTTTCCCTAGGGACAACTAGGATGACACTAGATTTTAAGCCATTTAAATATATAGGGCTTGATTCATCGCAAAACTAAAAATGGAATGGTGGATGAATATTTTTGCTTCTGTTATTAACAAGAGAAACAAAGAGTATAGTAGTTTGTAGAAAAATTGTGAATTTAGCTTTTAGCATCTTCAAACCAGCAACTAATTCACATTTCAAAAGCTGGCATTGCAGACAAGTAATCTTTCAGTCATTATTAATGCTGTATATCTTATATATCTCCCAACTGGAGTCTTTTATGGTACTATTATCATAGTTTCTGCTTATGTTTTATTATTTTTCCCAAAGAAGAGAATGATTTACATTCTAGATTTTCAAATTGATGAAAACAGAAATGTTAAAGATCTATGCTATCCATTTAGTATTCTGAAAACCATCACTTCCATTTGGACTTTAATATCATGCTAATTTATTTAAACAAACAAATCTGAAGTTTTGCCAAGCTGACAGCTTTACTATTTACCCGGAAGCATTGATTTCAATGGGACTTCCTTCCATGAAGAAAATTGTCCAAATGAAGTTCTGACGATCAGCCAAATTCAAGGGGAGAGAGACATTGGGTTGCACTTCCATAGAAAAAAGGAACACAAGATAAGACTTTTGCCTCTCTGTAGTTTTGACAAACACCCATTTTTAAAGAATACCAATTACTGTAATAAATAAGCTTTATGGCAAGAACAAACATACTTGAGGGTTCACAAGAACCACATCAAATTCAAAGATGGAAGAATAACAGAATAATAGAGCTGGAAGGGACCTTGGAGGTCTTCTAGTCCAACCCCCTGCTCAGGCAGGAAACCCTATACCATTTCAGACAAATGGTTGACTAATCTCTTCTTACAAACTTGGCAAATTGTTCCATTGATTAGTAATAGCAATAGCACTTAAACTTATATACCACTTTACAGTGCTTTTACAGCCCTCTCTAAGCGCTTTACAGAGTCAGCATATTGCCCCCAACAATCTGGGTCCTCAGTTTATTGACCTTGGAAGGATGGAAGGCTGAGTCAACCTTGAGCCCGGTGAGATTTGAACTGCCAAATTGTAGGCAGAAGGCAGTCAGCAGAAGTAGCCTGCAGGACTGCATTCTAACCACTGCACCGCCGTGGCTCATATTAATTGTTCTAACTGTCAAGAAATTTCTCCTTAGTTTTAGGTTGCTTCTTGCCTTGATTAGTTTCCATCCATTGCTTCTTCTTCTGCCTTCTAGTGCTTCAGAGAATAGCCTGACTCCCTCTTCTTTGTGGAAACCACTTAGATACTGGAACACTGCTATCCTGTCAACTCTAGTCCTTCTTTTCATTAAACTACACATACTCTACTCCAGCAACCGTTCTTCATATGTTTTAGCCTCCAGTCCCCTAAGCATCTTTGTTGCTTTTCTCTGCACTTTTTCTAGAGTCTTAGCATCTTGTTTACATTGTGGAAGGAAACCATCAAGCAAGGAATAATATTAAAGGAGAATATGGCTGAAGAATCTAACCTCCCTTATACTATCTGAGCAGGAGTCGCCAACCTTTTGGACCTCATGAACCACCAAACTCATAATTTTAAATCCCACAGACCACTAATATGAATTTTGACTGACAGTGGCTTGTTGATGTTGGTGGGAAAGCTGGTCCCATATTCTGGAGCTGCAGTAGTCACAGGACTAACCCTTTGGTCATCCCGGAGCAGTTGCTCCTCCACCTGGGTGCACCGCCCTGGCATGGATTGGAGGAGCTGCTCTGGGATGACCAAAGGGCCAATCTTGTGACTACTGCAGCTCTGGAATATGAGACCAACTTTCCCACTAACGTCAGCAAGCCACCCCGGGGCAGATTTCCCTCCCCACCATTGGTCTTACCTTCCAGTTCCAGCTCATGTGGCTATACTCAAGGTAAGGTTTGCACTTGGCCAAAGGGTGGGGGCCAGCGAGTGGTGGGCCATGTGGTCAGTGTGTTCCCACACAGCCTAGATTAATTGCTTTGGGGGGAGTGCTTTGGGGGGGGACATTTCTCTGCAGACCACCAAAATTTTGATTGCCACTGGTTGGCAATCACTGATCTGGAGGACCCTGAGTTGGTTGAGAATTGGAGTGGCTAAATGTAAAACCAATATGGTCATGTGGAAGCTTTTCACAGATAACAACAGGCTATGTGAATGTGGAGAGACACAGAAGCTGGCCCATCTCCTGGTATGTCAGCTACTACCAGAAACATGTGCAAGTAATGACTTATTTTTGGCCAACAACAAGGCCAAGAAGGTGGCATCATTATGACAGTTTAAAGTTTTATCTAGACAGGGAAGAAGAAGACTGTAACACAGGGCTGTCAAATTCGCAGCCCATGGGCCAGATGCATCACACGTTGGACATACCCACACTTGATTTAGTGAAGGGGAAAAAAGTCCCAATACATCATGTGACATCACCATGACAATGTGAGTTTGACACTCCTGTTGTAACACATCAGGCATCCCTCTGGTTTGTAGCTTTCTACCACAAGTTTTCATGATTCTCATTGTTAAGCAATTTGAACTTGATAATAAAGTGAAGTAATTAAAATATGGCCTTAAAATGGTTATGAAATATTCACTGTGTTATGGCTGAGTTAACCAAAAAAAGGTTCTCTCTGACAGGTCAGATTTAATTGTTTGAATAATAATTACAGGTTTGAAGCATACTTAATTGGAGGTTAAGAATAAAATCCTGGAACGAAAGAGAAAAGGAGAAAGAAAGAGAGGATGCTAAAAAAATTAAGCAACCCCATTTGCCTAAAGAATTTCTCCTTTGCTCAATCAGAAGAGCTCATGGTAGTGTGCACACAGCCTGAGGGCATTTAAGAAGAGAGAGAGAAATAAAAAAATATGGAGAGTGATAAAATTGAAAAGTGAATGGAAACCAAGCAAAACAACCCCTGAATTAGAAACTCCCACTAATTAGAATTCATTTTATCACTGAGTCCAAATAACATGTAATTCATAGAATAATACAGCTGGGGGGGGGTATTTATAGGTCATCTAAACTCCTATTCATCACAGGAAATCCAGGAGTTGAGCACACATATAAACACCTAACAGATGGTTTTTCAGTCTTTGCTTAAAAACCTTCAGCAAATGCCCATTCTCCTGGGTATTATTTCATTCTTTTGTTGAATGTTCAGATATCTTGCTTAATATTTAAGCAAACTCTACCTTGCCTTCTGGGGCAGCAGACTATAAATCTCTGCACCCTTTTACATGCCAAAACTTTGAAAAACAGTATCAATTTTTGTCTGATGTTTGAGTCATGGCAACTGGACTTATTTTTCTTGTTAAGTATTAGTTTTTGCTTCTTTATAGCAAAGATACCCACTTTTTGTATCTGTTCTTCACAAAAGTTGTTCTCCATTGCTCTAAACTATCTTACTGCAACCCTGTAGAGCCATTCCAGTTCTATTGCAACTTAAAGCACAAATATGTAGATAAAAGCATTACTTCAAATGAGACAGATACTGCAAATACAGACTAAAATTTATATAAGCCATTTATTGGTGGGGTACTTTCAAGAGGGACTTTCTTACCAATCTTAACAACCAGACAAGATCATAATAAGAAAGTTTCCTAGAAACTCAAAATCTAATAGCAATAGCACTTAGACTTATATACTGCTTCATAGTGCTTTACAGCACTCTCTGATGTTTTACAGAGTCAGCATATTACCCCAAACAATCTGGGTCCTCATTTTACCCACTTTGGAAGGATGGAAGGTTGAGTCAACTTTGAGCCAATCTTGAATCCTTGGCAGTGGGCAGAGTTTTGCCTGTGATACTGCATTCTAACTACTACACCACCAATCTAAGCTTTTTAGATCTATAAAGGATAACACCAACAACTTCCATTGTGATCAATAAATAAATGAAAACCAGTGCAGATCTTTCAGTACAGATATTATATGATCCGAGAATTTTGCACAAGGTGGCAGTTAAGCTGTTGCATTTTGCCATCAGTTGGAACTTCTAGACACTTTTGAAGGACAGCCCATATGGAAGGCAGTAATCTTGACTTTCCATAGTCTAAATAGATTGTAATAAAGGCATGGATAATAGTTACCAATCCTGCAGCTCAAGCACTTGCTGCACTAAACATGATTATGAAAATGTGGATCCAGTGACACCTGTGGCTCAAAGGAGCTCTCTCAGATGAATCTGCCCATGATCAAGCTTTGATCATGTTGAAGGATATGACTGCTTCACTGGAATTGGATACTAAGCTGAGTATTATTGGCACAGCATGGATTACAGGTAGTCCTCAATTTACAACCACAACTGAGCACAAATTTTATGTTGCTAAGTGAGAAATTTGCATAGTGAATTTTGCACCGTTCTTGCCACATTTGTTAAATGAATCACTGCAGTTGTTAAATTAGTAACACGTTTGTTAAGTGAATTCGGATTCTCCATTGATTTTGCTTGTCAGTGCCATTGTAACTCTGAATGGTCACTAAATGAACTGTTGTAAGTTGATGACTACCTGTCCTAGCACTGATGATGTTATCTGATTTGGGTAATGAAAGGTCTGCAAGAAAGCAAGCAAGCTCAGGGAACACCAAGGACCCCACATTGATTTCTGCCCCAATCATAGATTTTTTCTCTTTTTAATGACCTTGGAGGGAAAAGAGTTAAGTATGTAGATTGTAGCTATCACACTATTCATAAGCTGCAGAAAATCGAAAATAACAAAATTAATGTTTAGTATGAATATTTAATTCTGGAGTTCAGATCAAGATGGACCAGCCTGATATTGCCTTCAACAAAGTGCAGATTGTCCTCCTCGTGGCCCAGCTATTTCTTCCTGTATCATCCTAGTCAAAGTGATGCTGTGTGATATAAAAGAGTGTGCTTGTGGGTTCATGACATAACATATAAAAGAGTGTGCTTGTGGGTTCATGACACCCTGTGCTTGTGGGTTCATGACATAAAAGCAAAAATTAAGTAATCTAGAACTCTAGCAGCACACAACAATAAAATATAGTAACAGTACACAACATTAAAGCCAAAACATAAATGTCCCAGATTGAGGATCTGCCCTGAATCAAATCACCACCACTCAAATTAGTATGCAATCATAGCATCACCTCTCTGTTTTAGGGAAGGAGGAGGAGGGGGGGGGGAGGAGGAAGCGGAGAAGGAANAAGAAGAAGAAGAAGAAGAAGAAGAAGAAGAAGAAGAAGAAGAAGAAGAAGAAGAAGAAGAAGAAGAAGAAAATTTTTTCCTCACAATAGAGATTTCAATCACCTTAGAAGATATGCTATTTAAAAAAAGAAAAGAGGTGCATTTTGATATGAATTCTCTCATTTCTCCCCCTTAGGATGGTTCTTTTTAAAATTTGACTTGAGTTAGACAACTAAATAGCTAAATGGTTACTGTCTGAGATGTAAAATGCATAGCCTACTGGACCTGAAGAGCTATAACCATGCCCTCCTCTAAACTATAAAAATCAGTAACTATACTGTTTTACTTGTGGGCAGTTATTTTCAGGTTTCCCTGCCTTAAATAGAACAAAAGAATCATTTTTCATCAAATGCTACCTAGCTGCACTATAATAAATAGGAAGCTAGGTGGAAGTATATATTTAGAAAATTCTGTATTTATTGAATAGCTAAATATTTAATCTAAAGATGCAACTTGTGGGGGTTTTTTCAGCTGAACAATTATGGAATAATTCATCTAAGAATATTGGTTCTCTTATTACTAAGAGCATCCAGGCAATGTACTTGACTTCTCATATGTACAAGCTCAAATATCCATATTAGCTACATTCACAAAGAGATTAAATAATCAGATGTCCCAAAGGTGTTTTCTCAAGAAGAAATTGGACTTTCTGGTTTTTCTTTGAAGATGTTTCACAAAAGTCCAGTTGCCTCTTGAAAAAGCATCTTTGGGACAACCATGACCTGGATGATTGAGAATCTCCATAGACATAAATAATCAGAGGAGTTTTACAAAATATAACAGGATAAATGAAATTCTTTGGTGTACGGGTATATATCTTTACACTCAGTCTTTCTTAAAAACACATCCACATGAACTTCCAGTGAAAAAATGGCCAAATAACTATCCCTGGATCCTGAAGGGATCTCTGGGCTGTAGCTTTTTCAACTACCCACAGAAGGAACCGACATTTCTTTAGTGTATAAAGTTCTTTAATTTCAAAAGCAATTGGAGCAGTTATCATCAAGAATATAGTGTCATGCAATCTTTAATTATTATTTAATGCAGGATAACTAGATGTTTATTAAAAGAACTAAGCTACAAAATATTAGGACAAATCTTCAAAGGCCAACCTAAAAGAGGCGGGGAAAATTTTTGAAACTTAGAATAACAGAATAACATAGTTGGAAGGAACATTGGAAATCTTCTAGTCCAACCCCTACTCAGGCAGGAAACCCAGAGGTGGTATTCAGCAGGTTCTGACCAGTTCTGGAGTACCCAAAGCAGAAATTTTAAGGAGTTTGGAGAACTGGCAAATACTACCTCTGAGTGGAGATTTTACAGTATCTTTCCCCTGCCATGACCACCAAGCCACTCCCACAGAAGCGGTCATAAAAAATTTTGAATCCCACCACTGAGGAAACCCTATAGCATTTCAGACAAATGGTTGTCCAATCTCTCCTTTAAAATATCCAGTGCTGGAGCACTTACAACTTCTGGAGGCAACTCATCCCACTGATTAATTGTTCTATCAGGAAATTTTTCCTTAGTTCAAGACTGGTTGTTGGACCTGGTTCAAGACCTTGATTAGTTTCCATACAATGCTTCTTGTTCTGCCTTCTGGTGCTTTGGAGAATAGGTTGATCTCCACTTCTTTGTGGCAGCCTCTGAGATAAACCCTGCATAAAACTCATAGGGAGCTTGTTTGGCAAGTCTACCTAAAATAAATTTCTACAACATAAGTATAACTACTAATTAAAGTTGGAAACTTGTGCACATCTTGCTGGCAAAATCTCTCAATAAATGCAATTAAGTATAAGCATGGAATCCAATCATTAAAGACAGGATCTTGGCAACCTGGGGCCTTCAGATATTTTTCACCACAAGTTTCAGCAGTTGCAGCCAAAATATGAGAACCAATTGTGGTAATTATAGTCCAAATTATCGAGAGGATACCACATATTCTGCTACCCATAGATTATTTTCTATAAATTAAAAGCAATTCTTTATATTTTTAGGCCTTTTTATGAGCACACAGTGGCTGTATTCTGGTTAAATCAACTGATTATTACATAATCCAACATCTGGGTTAATTGAAATGGAAATTGAATGAAGTACATTAACCTAGTTAAATGTACTGTGTGAAAATAGCTGGTAACTATGTTGCCACAGTAGAGCATTCACAATGTTATTTTTCTGAACAATTTAACTTTCAAAATATTGCCCAGAAGTACTCCAAGGACTATTGTGAGCAAATATCAGAAGCCTACCAAGAATCAGATACATCTTATCTGAAAGGTAAACTTTTCATATTTTATGTCTTTTATCATAGTGAATTTGCTGGGCAGACTCAGCATTAGAGCAATATAGCCATAACTTCCTGATAGTAGAAGAACAAGTGAAAATAAGACAGCTCAAAGCTCTTTGATACAGCCCTATGAAAAAAACTGACTGAACAGCAAACATTGATAGGAACAGACGTCAATTCACAATTGCGTGCTATTTGTGAGTGTCGGTGCCGTCAATATCTGATGTCTGGTATGCTGTAACCATTTTGTCCACCGCAACATCCCAGAGATAGTCTTCCTCCACAGTTGGAGCAGGAAAATATTCAAAGGTTTTGCCAAAAACCAGTTCTGTTTTCCCTTTGAAAATTAGCCAATATGTTTTGAGGTTACCAACATTTTGTAAAGCTTGCAACTCCATCAGGTAGAAGAGGCTAATTTTTCTTTTTACTATCTTTACCTGAAAGAAAAACAACCATAAATTTAGGATGGGAAAACTATACCAAAAATAATAATGGAACAAAATATATTCTTAAGCCAAAGTTAGACAATCTTTCCTTTTTAAAAGTGGCTCATTTGAGATCTGATCATTTTTCAGTTACTGTAAACATAGTACTCTTAATAAAATTGATTGATATTTTTGTAATATTTTCCCTTATTCCTTCCATAAATTGGTGGAGCTTCTTGTTTATTTTTCATTACTAGCCAAACACACAGATTCTTTGGAACCAGCATTCTGATGTCAACTGTGGAAAAATCTGGTCAGAATCACACTTTAAAAAAACTTAACCTACCTTCCATGGATGCAGAATAGGGAGTCTCCTACTGACAAAATAATATTATTGTGAGGGCAAACAGAATGTTTTCTGGATGGTTCATACATCAAAAATAGAAACTGATACATAAACATAGATATTTAATTTGTCCCTAAAAGTTCAAACTCTATTGCTATACTTGCTGAATTATGGTACAGTAACTTTGGGATATTCTGAGGAGTTAAAATTTGGTTGCCCATCTCTGCCTTACATGATACAGATTTCTGCTAAGTTACATTTCTGATTATCAAAGCATTTTTTCAAAATATATTAGATTATCCTATATATATATATATTGTTAAAAAATCACATTCTTACTGATTGGCATTATAAACTTGAGTTAATTTTGATAAATGTTTAGCTCTGCAATCATAGCTGAGTTACAAAGGAAGAAAATGTCTTGCTAAGTAAAAGATACAAAACTGCAAATGGAAGGGAGAAATCCTTTCTAGTTGAAAGTTCAGCTTCTCTACAATTTTGACAGGCCCAGGAGCCATGTCCTCCATGTTGAATTGCAAAAGAACTAAGGAGAATTTGACCCACTGAAAAATAAGGGATGGCATGGTTGTTGGTCTTTCAGGTAGGAATGATAAGTAGTCTATCATTTGTGTTGCAAAAACCCAGATGACCAGGAGGTTTTTGATGTAATATACATATAATATATTTGCTGCCATTTGTCATCACCCTGGTTTATACAGCTTGTATAAAATGACCACACCATAAAGACAAAAAACTGTCAGATTTTTAGTATAAGATTATAAGATTTAATACTCTAATAAAGTCCTTCTCTAGAATATTTTTTTTGCCATGGATATTTTTTAAAATTGAACTATGCTTGTTAAGTGGATATTAAACTGAGGGGTGCCAATTGGTCCACAGTGGTAAATCTGTTCTCTTAACTAGCTACTCAGAAGGGTTTTTTAATTCCATAGAAGGAAGGTAACTTCTCCCCGGCTTTGGTATTTTGCCATTGTTAATAATTATTAAACAGATATAATCCCTGAAGAGAAATGTGTGATGCACATGCAGGATTATAATGGGATGTTTTTTGTTCTTTGCACAATAATTGTAATTTGCTTCTGTCTGGTGGAAATGTAACATTTCATTAAGGCTTCTCTTTTTCAGTAGTTATTCTATATTTTCCAAAGTCTTTTTAAATACTTTATCTTTCCTTTTGATTCATCAGCATGTTTAATAAAAACATTTCATCCCTTGACCGATTAAGACTTAATTTTCTTTAGAAAGATGGTGAATACCACTACAAGGTAATCCTTCGACTTGCGACCACAATTGAGCCCAAAATTTTTGTTGCTAAAGGTGACATTTGTTAAGTGAGTTTTGCCTAATTTTACAACCTTTCTTGGAGCAATTGTGAAGTGAACCACTGCAGTTAAGACAATCTGGCTTCCCCAATGGCTTTGCTTGTCAGAAGGTTGCACTGCAACCATCATAAATATGAACCAGTTGCCAAGTCTCTGAATTTTGATCACATGACTGTGGGGATGTTGCAATGTGCAAATGGTCATAAGTCATTTTTTTCAGTGCCATTGCAACTTTGAACAGTCATTAAATGAATGGCTGTAAGCAGGGGTGGGATTCAACCAGTGTTCTGTGACTACGTTTTGCGCTTCGCCTGCGTGCGTGCATGTAAAAAAAAACCAGCTGTGTGGCCCTGACAGCTGAAAAGTGCTACGTATGGGTGTGCAGTGTTTGAAAAAACTCTTCTTTCCTGCTTTTTCAATCTCAGCTGTGCCAGGCAAAGCAGCTGGGGTTGAAAAAGCAGGAAATAAAGGACAGGTAAGAGCCCAGGCAGGCGGGTGGGCCAGACAGCAGCAAACACAGAACTAGTTCAGTGTCTGCTGCTCTTCAGATCTACTGATTCTATAGAACTGGGCAGAACTGGTAGCATCCCATCCCTGGTTGTAAGTCAAGGACTACCTGTATAGAGATTGCTCCTTGCTTATTCAAAACTCTTAACTCTCTTTTGAAATTGTTGCTCTCCATCTTCACACCAATGATTCAACATTGTTTTGCAAAAAATCTGACTTGCTGAGCCTAGCAGACAAAGAATTGTTAGTGGATATGAAGTAATGGCTGACAACTTTCTTTGGTGAAAGGTTATTTCTGCAACTAACAAATCAAATCCTTCAGACCTGTCACCATGCTCAGCATGAATTGCTGTGGAGATAGCCATTTAGAAACAAATGATAAAACCAAAAAACTAAAATCCTGGTATTCCTTTTCATGACTCAGTTCTCATTAATGGATAATATATGTCTGAATCTCCATAGAACTCATCGTGATGTGGGATAACATTCAAGCAGCACATGGTTCTTAAGATTAAATTTAATCCAAAGGCCATTTTTACAGTGGTATAACTCCTAAATGAAGATCCCAACATGTTGTCTACTTAAATTACTGAGTAACAGTGATAGAGCAGGAAAAGAAAAGAGAGGCTTGTTAGTAAAATCTGATGGGTGAGTTTAAAGAGAAGTCATGAACAACACTTTCTTCTAAGCTAACAGTCATATTTTGGAGTCTGAAAAGGAAGGAGACTTTGGGGAGATAAGAAATACATAGTGAAATAAGAGAAATGCTATTGAATCCCCCAAATGGAAGAAGTACAACTGTGCCCTGCCAGAAAATAAAGAGAAAATTTGCGATAGTTGATGACTCACTACTATGAGGAATTGAAACAAATATGAAGTGTGTTATGTGCCCCGAGCAAGGATAAGAGATGAACAGAACAACATGTAAGACTAATCAATCCACTGACAAAACTTATTCCAAGATTTATAAATCCAATGACAATTACCCCTTCCTGCGCATCCGTGTGGAGAAAAATGATATTGCAAATAACATATCCAACTACATCCCCATAGACTTTGAAATTTTAGGATGTAAGTTCAAGATCCTGAGGGCTTACATGATATTCTCATCCATTCTTCCAGTCCATGGAAGAGGTCTGCAAAAGGAAAGAAGAATGCTGAATCTGATTGATTGGCTATACAAGTTGTGTTGAGAGAGTTTGGATTTCTGGGACCATGATTTGAATGAACTGGATGATGGGCAGCTCACATGAGACTAGCTGCCTTTCACAAGAACTGGTCAAACTGAAGCATTGCAAGCCTGATTCCATAGATTGGAAACTGAATCTGGTAATGGTTAGTGATGAAAATCCTGAAGAAAGGAGTTCAGATAAACTTTTGTATGGAAGAAGGATATGGGAACATTGTTACACTGGGGTTTATCAAAATGCTAAATGAAATATCTGTAAGAACATTGGCTTATAAAGCCCATGGCCTTTCCTTATGTGTTCAGAATATGAGACATGAGTCTGAAGTTCCAATACAGAAAAACAAACATTAATTTAAAAATGTTTATTAAAACATTACAGATGGGATGGAACAAGATGATTTTCATGATTGAAACATAACACTTGAAGCCTACAATATGTTCAAAGGAAAAAGAAACCATCGACATGGGAGAGAATTTAGTATTGTATGTTTAGAGTATTTTTCACTTTTGGTCTTTAAAAAAGCAGATTTTTAACAAACTCAAACCAATTCTAAGTAGTATTCCATGGAAAGAGGAAGCTAATGGGAAAAACAGATTAAAATGGACTGAAGTTTCTTAAAAGGGAACTACTAAAAAACTGAGAAAATGTCATGGAGGACAGCAGAAAAAGGCAAGGGTGGTATTACCCCAAAAGCTTAGTAAAAATCTGGGAGAGTGAATACAAATACAGAAAGTGGAAAAGAAGATTGTATTCTCTAACCTGGTTGGTAATTGGGAATTTAATGGATACCATAAATCGAGAGTAATTATAGCAAAATATATTTGAAATATATTTAAATTGGCCAATACAATGCTTTAAAGCTAACAATTTGGTGATAGCATATCTTACTAATTCATATTTTACACCCATCTATATTTCTATTGTTGTGTAGTAGTTAAGATAAGGGAAATCCAGGTCCAAATCCACCTTCAACTATGAAACCTTAGTAAGTGATTTGGGTCAAGTAATTCTCTTACTGTTTTTGAGGAGTGCAGCAAATATTAGTAAAACATAATATTATCCTCTAAAAAAACAAGAAACTATACAAAGAAACTCAAAATCTGCTGCCTTGCCTATCTTTGGTATAAGTATCAGAGAAAGAGAAGTTCTATCACGCTTTCAATCTTTGCTATTATTAGCTATAGCAATAAAGTAGAATTGTAGTAGATCTTCTCATATCTGTTTCCTGATCTGATCTACTTTGAAGGGCTAAGGACTGTCCAATTTATCTCACAAGTTTGTTGCAGTTAGAATAAAAGGAAAGAAGAAAGCTCTCAGAAGGGTATAAAGCCTAATAAAGAAATAAACAAATAACATCAGCTTAAAATATTGTTGTTGTCTTACTGATTTAAATTGAGAAAATTCAATTGTTTTAGGAAGAGAGAATTCAGGGAGTTATCTGCCTAGAGTTTTGGAATTTGCTTTGCTTGTTCAGACTTTAAGTGCAACATTCAATCTGGCATCATGGGAAACAAGTTCACATACACGCATACAAACCAGTCAATGGCATCATTATACTTTCTATTGAACCAGATCTCATCTTCCTCCATGTTTATACAAAACTTTGTCATTGGAACAGGAAGCAAGCTGGGGCTTGGCACCATGGAAAGTCCCTGATGATGCTGTTGACAGATTGCTAGAGGAAATTCACTTCCCAAGAAGATCTGAAGGTTTTGTAATTTCCTAATTTTACTTCATGGCCTTTCTAATGCAACAATACCATTCATACTTACATGACTAGAACTGACTAAATCAATGGCTCTTTCTTCTGAATAGATAGCCTTAGGACTGCCTTGTTAGAACTAAAAAGGAAGTTACGGAATGATAAGATCATAAAACACCCAGACTTTAATTCCTAATTAAAATATGGATTTCCGTTTTGTTTTGCCATGTGCATAGTTGTTCCTGGCTACTCTAGCAATGATTAAAAACCAGACATATGAAGGCCACATTCTGAAAGAATTATGGGGAGTATAAACAGTGGATTTCTAAGACGGAGGAATAAGAAATGTTAAACATGGACCAATGTTTGTAATAGTGGTTCAGTGCTAGACTGGAATATTTCTGTTTATACCTTGGACATTTCATTTCTTATCGGTTTGTAATTTAGTAGATAAGAGTGAAAGTCAATATTTACTTATTCCTCCAAGTGGAGCACATGGCTCTGTGTGTCTAACAGAGATGGAAGACGCTATTGTGTCTGCAAACAAGGCTTCAGAGTTCCCCGTACCAGCAGTCCCTATATTCCCAAGAGTCCATAATGCCCACAACTATAATTCAGGCAGTTTATATATGTAGAGAAGCTACTTTGTATATTGAAGGTTAATGATGTAAAAAGTCTTTGTACATTGAGCCTAATTCTAAAGACTGCCTTGATACAAATATCAGCAGAGCAGTATTAAGATCATTTACTTCATCTTCACCTTAGCTATTCTGCTAATGCTAATCATCTATCCTGTTGAGGGATCCTTGATGCTCTTTAAGCTTGGTTGTTTTCTTGCAGACATTTCATTACCCTAACTAGGTAACAACATCAGTGCTAGTAACACTACGACTACTAGCACTGATGATTTTACCAGCTTAGGTAATGAAATGTCTGCAAATTAATAATTAAGCTCAGAGAGCACCAAGAACTCCTCATTTTAATAGTTTGAATTACAACTATTCTCCTTTATTGGTATCTATGCTGTTATACCTCTGCACCAATTCCCCATGGTGCACTGAGTACCAGTTAGATCTTTATCCAGTACAAATGATGCTATTTACCCTCCTTGTTTACTTCCTGGAATTTTTCACTGCTAGCTGGTTCAGGCATTCTCCCCGATACTAGTCTGCAATTGTCACAACTATATGCCCTCTTGCACCAAACCATGCTACAAACAGGCATTGGCAGTATTTTTTTTTCCATGATACCCTTCAACAAATATTTAGCTGTACCAATATTTTCCCCTTTCACTATTGGCATCCATTGATGGTACATCATTTGACAGATATGACTAACATATCAAGAAACTCAGTTGTAAACTCATTTTAATTTCTGGGAAGAAAACATAGATTCCATCTGCTAAAAGAGTAGTTAATGGGCCCTTTATTTCCATACATGGCAATATAACTTGAAAATAAGGTTCACAGATGATATTAGGAATAATAATCTTACATTGGCATTCAACTGACTTTTTTCCCCAATCATAGTTTTCCTAATAAGACTGGTTGAAAAATTGTTTAGTTTTAGGCATATACCACAACAAAGTTCATTCAGTTATTCTGAGTAGGAATAAGGGAATGAGCAGGCAAAATTGTCTGTGTTTAACAAAAATACATGTCTAATTCATGTTATCTGTTATATAGCAGGAGAAATTGGTGTACTCCAGTTTTGGGTACAATCTCACAAAGATGAAGTACTTTAAATTTTCAGTGGAAGAAAAATAAGCACATGAGCAAATGTGCAAAAAAAGGTAATTTAAGCTGTGAATATTAGCTAAAATGTAATCATTATCTGAACTGCAAGCAACAGTGGCAAATTACATGTCACTGAAATTAGTGTCAGATTTTCTATTAGTTTTAAAAAGTGTCTAGTGCTTATATGATAAATGCACAAAGGCCACAAGCAGAAAATGTATATCTCTTATCCAGGAATTTGAATTATAATAGGCTGGATTATATAAATCACACTCTAGATCAGGGAGAATTAACTCACCCAATCAAATGAAAGCTTACCTCACTGGGAAGTTAATTTAAAGATAACCAGAAGAACTTATCATAGATGAAGAACATAGAAGCCCTACATAAGCGGTCTTTCATGCTCAGAAGAAAATAGAATATAGCTATAATTGATTTTTTTAAAATCTAAGACTTATCCATCAATAAAATGGAGACGCTAGCTTAACAAGGTACCAAAACTATCAGTGATCACTTAAAGTTAATGTGAATGATATTAACTGATTGACTGACCAAACCTGCTTTAAAGAAAGAACCAGGAATCCAATCATTCTAGTTATTGCTCCCTCTTATCTCAATGAAGCATATTAGCACTCATATCTTCTATAAGTTTTCTGAACTAAAACAGCACACCTTCTGCCTTGTGAGATATTCATCCTCAGCCAGCTAAAAGTTTGCCAAGTCTCCAGTTGCTAGACTCAGTCCAACAACAATCAAAGAGCAGACAATTGGAGCACAACACAAGTGGGTTATTATCCTGAGCAAATCATTTGTTCCAGCTCATCTAAGACATGATTACACTTTGTCCTGGGACAGGTATGATTAAAGTTCAAGCCCTTACCCAGCAGGCTCCCCTTGCCAGGAATTGCGTGGGATTCAAGGCTTTGAGTCAGCCTGTGAGAAGGAAAAAGGCTGGAGAGCAGTCATGAGTTACGCTTTAGAATGGAGCTTTAGAATTTAGAATTTTACAACTGCGTCTTCCTTATGCTTTGAAAGGAGACAAGGATCTGCTGCAACCAATTGATTCAATTGCAGACAGGAAAGAGACAAGGAACCAGGGTTGAAAAACACACTGGGACCTTCTTCACTATTTTGAACAGTTCTATTTTAAAACAAACATTTAATGGTATTTATTGTGTGCTTTTTTCGATATTATCTATTGAGGTTTCTTTATTCAGAACTGTTAATATTGCAACAGATTTATTGGTGGTGGTGGTGGTGTTCTATTATGGTGACTTGATGAGGATTCTGAAGCTAGTTTTTGACAGGGAAATAAAACATTCTTGGATAGCTATTTATTTTGAACCAAACCAGGAACTGATGTCAGCTCCAGTCCCATCAGCATTTAACATCTATAATAAGAGTGTGCAGCAAATAATATAAAGCCACTTAAAACCCATTTTAAAGATTTTAAAGTCAGAGGCCATCTATCAATTTCCAAGCTGCCTTGGGCCATTTATAAACTTTTCTCATTGGTTTGTGTGTGTGTGTGTGTGTGTGTGTGTGTTCACGCACGCACGCCTTTAGTGTTGACTTCTGGCAACTGTCTAGACAAGTCCCTGCAGTTTTCTTGGCAAAGTTGTTGTTTTTTTAAACAAATTTTATTCAGTTTTCCACATAAAAACAAAAAACTCTTTTTAGTGGACAACATATTTCTGGGTCATCACTTTTACATACAAATATGACAGCAGTTATACATTCATATATGCATAATTATTTTATTATTACCTTTTGCCATCCAAATTTTCAGTAAGGAGAGAAAGCAAACACATTAAATCCTAGTCTCTTTCATTAATCTCAATCAAACATTTTTTGTTTCATTTCAATTATTTCAAATATAATCCTTAATATTTTAATTTAAAAATAAAGATAAACAATATATGTTTGCTAATAATAATAATAAGTTACCAATATAATCTCCTTCCTTTAATAGTCTATGTTAATTTATTAATTTAAGTGGTTGCTTTTAATCTTCATATTCCCTTTCCATCACACATTCTTTTTATTAGATTCTAGATTAATACAAGTTTTAACACTAAAGAAAAAAAAACAAGTATAGGTTTCCCCTTTTTACTGCTTTTGGGGTGACAAACTCAGTGGTTAAAAATATACCTTTATTTCCTCAATCTTGATCCCAATAACTGTTATTTTAATAAGTTACAATAATAATCATTAAATCTTTTCATTTGGATTCCACAACATATTTCCCCCCCCCTTAATTTTATTTCTAAATTTCAAAAAAATAAAATAAAAGGGAGGAAATTGGACTATTCAATTTCTAGTCACTGATATTGATCTCATTTTAAAATATTCAAATTCATTTAAATTATTACGAATTATTCAACAACCTTAACTTTCTTTTAAGAATAAAAGTTAAAATGTATATTCATCTAATAAGAGTTATCAGTATCTATCCTTCCTTATAAATCTATAATTACGCCTATTTTCTAAAAATATTTTTAATTGCAGATATATTCTTGTTACCCCCTTGTCCCCTGCAAGACATTCCCTTTTAATTCAATCAACCATTATCTCTGAAAAACAATTTCTTTCATCATTTACTATTTCCGTATTTTCTTTATTTCAGCACCGCTGTTTCCTTATTGCTTTCTCCTCCTCCTCTTTTCCCCATATCTTTTCCTATTCCAGTTTATATCCCTCTCTTTCTGGATGTCTTCTTTTCCCCTTTTCTGCTGGATCTTGCTGCCTCTCCTAACTTCACAGTATTCCCCTTTTTGATTCTTTCTTCAATCTCAACTTTTTTAGCCTTCCTTCCTTTCCCCACATAGTGGGGTAAGGGTTCTTTTGTGTTACTTGCCTAATTTAAGATGTCTTCTTCTTGAATCAGCTCCTCCTCGCTCTGAAATTTTTCTTCTTGTTCTTCAATTTGCCTTTTCTAAATTTTTTATAACACAGAGCAAAGTGATTCGGCCTCTTTCCTGTAGTAATTCTCTCATATTTTTAAGTTTCCATTTTTAATTCCCAAAGAGATATGCATCATTACACACTCTTATATTTATGATCATTGAAGTCCAACAAAGAACACTTTACTTTCCTTCTTTCTTCTTTGAATTTTCTCTCAAGTTCTTGCAATTATTCCAGCGCAAAAACATTTACCAAACACATCAAATCAAATCCACAGTCAGTCTTTCCTGCTTCTTTCCTTTAATTCTGGTTCAGCTTCACTTTCTAAGATTCTTACTTTGTTTCAATATTTCTTTAACCTTATCTCAACAACAAATTCATTCAGAAACAGGATGCTTTCCCTTTTGTTTTGAAAGCTCAAGTTTTTTGTCAGAAGGTGGATTCCTCCGTTATACAAAGTCTTCACCTTTTTCCCCTATAATTTTTATTTTGGGTTTTTTGAACCTCAATATTCCAGCACAAATCCAGTCCCTCCAATTTGTAATTTTATTATTGTTACTTTTTTGACAATGCTTAAGTCCAGCTTTGTTTTATGCCTGTTTATTGCAAAAATATTTTTAGTCCAATTTTAATTAAATCTTTAGTTCCGGCTTCTTCCTTTCCCAGTTCAAAGCCCCGCTTAGCTGTCAAAAATATTTTCTTATTTTTTTCCCTGTCTTTTTGTATTTTCGCCACTCACTTTTCTTTTCTTAAAAGTTCAATGTTATCTTAATCCTGGGGTACTTTTGTTTAGTTGTGTCACCCAATTGTCCTGGTTCAGATATTATCCACCTCTTTCTTCCCTCCTGCACAAATCTTAGTCTAGCTGAGTTCTCCTCTTCGGGGTGGCCATTTTAGATCACCGCTTCAGTCGTCTTCAGGGGGGGAAAGACCAAGCCCAGGAAGGGAGATGCAGCTCCCCTCAACCTGGCTTGAGGCTTTCCCTTACTCCACTGCCCCTCCAAGGCAGTTTCAGCCCCTAATCTCAAAGATCGGGACTCTCCAACGAAAGAGCATGGACCATAGCCACGGACAGTCGCGATCTATGGTTCGTCAGTGAGGAGGGGTCAACCCAGAAGTCATTTTCTTGGCAAAGTTTTTCAGGAGTGGTTTGCCCTTGCTTGCTTCCAGGGGCTGAGAGAGAGGGGCTGGCCCAAAGTCACCCAGGTGGCTTTGTGCCCAAGGCAAGGCTAAAACTCATGGTTTTCTGGTTTTAACCTGATGCCTTAATCACCAAACCGGGTTCCTTTGTATTTTTTCTGCTATCCTATCCATATTTCATCTGCAGTGATAAGACCTGACCACTTCTTCCTGTTCCATTAATGATTCTGGCAAAATATTGTTTTCTGTCTACCATATTATAACAGCCTCTGCAATTTAGCTCTCTGCCTTATCTTTTCATCTCTGAACATGTCTTTCCAATAGAAGAGAATATTTGCAGCCCAGGGTTGAACTGTGGTGTCCTTGCTCTATGAATTTGGTTGTTTACTTGGCTGTCTTTTTCCTTTAGCCTTGGATTTCACTGATTTACAGAAAGGAGCTTTAGAAAAGACCCAGTAGGACACCTACTTTGTACCTCACAGTTTATTCTTCAGTATTTTGTTTTGTCTAATTTTTTTGCTCCACTTCACACGAGAGGTTTAGTCCACAGTCTGAAAAAGACCATTGTTATCCCAACACTGTATCTGAATGTAACCATTTCTTGGGGCACAGTAACCCACCTGCCAGCAGCAGTGACTGACAGCAGTAAGAACCAAGTTCCTTCAAATTGGGAAAGATTGCCCACCCAGACACCTGGGACACTGAATTCAGACTCCAGAAAGCAATTTTATTTTATTTAAAATGTGTATCACACCTTGGCTACAAAACAATGAAAGCTTCATTTAGTCTGGGAATGGCACTGGAAACCTTTGAGATACAACAAATGATTCAAATATACAAAAGTCAGCAGAACAGTCCCTGTCACTTAATAAAAACAGGAATAAGTTGGGTATAATTTGTTTTAAACCCAAGTCCTTCAAATATGATTGTGTTTAACTGATTCAAATGATTTTCCAACTATTTCACTCACCTGAAATTTTATTTAGGCTTTATTTTGGGTGCAAATTTGTTTTGGGAAGAAGAAATAACAGCAATTGATTTTTTAATTTGGTACTGCCTTCTTTCATTGGAGATCTCACTATAGCCAACAATTGGGGAATATATAGAAAAAAACATTTTTATAGAGCTCAGAGATCATTCTTCTATATATTCCAAAGATTCGGCACTATAAATAGCTACAGTGCACACTAATTTATAAAGGGGTGTTTTAGTTGTTTTAATTACTGATATCATCAAAATAAATAATCAAAATTTGCCATATATGAAATGATACCTAATCCCACCAGGAAATGTGACTTGTCAGCCTCAAATTTAAAATTAACACAGCCCTTCACTTGATTGCACTGACCTCTGATAATTCTAAAACTTGACTCTATTGAAAACCTATATTTTAATGTAAGCACTATTTTGATTGTTTCTGAAACAATTAAAGTTTTGTTTTGGATAAGTTCACGAAATCCCTACCTTAAATGAAAGAAATAAAAATGCTTGAACCTACATCCTGCTTTTCTGTCTTTTCCAAAACTTAGATATACATATTTTAGGCAAGGTTTAATTGAAACACACAGAGAATCACATACACACACACATATATCCTTCCATCCCTCCAGCAAGGAATTAAAAAAAAACATATCAAGCAATGCTTATTTTGAACTTTTCTGAGGAAAAATAAAAGCTGATTAAAAGCATTGCACTCTCAAATGTAAAAGATTTAACTGCAGATATACAAGTAAGCAAAGTCATCCCTGTGATGACTGCTGATGTGTGCAAAGCACATCTGAGAATACATAGTGTGTTAAGTGTCCAGACATGCCCAGAGTAACTACTCTAGGTGTATTCAGAGCATATTCTAAAAGCATAAATATTTGTTGCTTAATAAAAGGAGCAATGGTTACATGAACTGGCACATCTGGATTTTGCCATGTCTTGCATCAGTACAGGTGACATTCAGGGGTGAACTGGCCCTCCCCGCCCTGCCCCGCCTCTCCCAGAAGTCCCCAAACAGCCCATTTTAGATGCAAGTCATGCGGNTGCAAGTCATGCGGGGCATATGCAGAAGCTCGGGGAGGGGAAAAAACAGGCCTCCCGGAAGTTTGAGAAGGCTGGAAATGGGCCTGTTTCTGGCTTCCAGAGAGCTTCCGGAGCCCAGGGAGGCCGTTTTCGCCCTCCCAGAGACTTGAGGAAAGCCTCCAGACCCTGGGGAGGGCAAAAACGCCCCCCCCACCATGATGCAGGAGGCCGACTAGGCCACGCTCAGCATGGCCACACCCACTCAGCAACCTGGCAGAGAAACTATTGCTAAAATTTTTGAAGCCCACCCCTGGTGACATTTGTGGTGGGTATGTCAGAAATGTTAAAGACTTATTTGGGAGAGGACACAAACTGGTAAAAATCATATTAGATTCATTCACAGAATTTTGACCTGAGATATAGACAGGTAGCATTTGTTTTACTGCCCAAAATAGCATCTTTGTAGTTTTAAGGTGAGTTGGGAGTATCTTCTCAATGGCAAATTGTGGGGCTAAGGACATAGTATTATGCTGTCCCCACCCCTTCCTTTGGGATCAGGTCCACTTGTAATATATGAGGTGGAGCAGGAGAATTTTACCAACAGTTTTTTGTTTTTGTTTTAATGTGCAGAGCCTCAGGCTTGATTCTTTTTCTGCTTCTGTTTAACATCTACAAGAAACTGTAAGGGGAAACTCACAGTGTGAGATATTATTAATATGATGATATTCAGTTGCCACATGACCAAAACTTTTAGCTTCTGGAGTTAGTAGTGGTTAAAATATTGCACTAATTGCAGAGTGTGTCCATGGGCTATGTCTTGCCATATGCATTTATTTTCATCCATAACCCCTTAAGTCACTTTTGTCATTTTGGACAAAGTGGAGCAGGTATAGTGGTACATGGGGCAGGATCATGGGAGCAGCAGGGACCAATAAAGAATGGTGAAATATGAGGTGCACTTTGATGCTAGATGGAAGGTTGATTTGATACACCACAGCTTCTCATGAAATGGATCTAGAAACTAGTGGTCTTGTGTTTTCTATAGCTGTTGTATTGCAACTACTTTCTAGACATTCATACCAAGTCTCCTGATGCCAAGAAAGCTTCAGTCTGGCAGTGTTCATCAACAAAAATTTTGTTGGCTTCTTTGACCTTCTAAAGCTGGTCCTGGAGGACTTGATGAATTGCTTGTCATTCCTGCAAAAGTTGGTGTAGAAATATGCTGTGAGTTGCTACAGATGGAGTCTGCAAAAGCCAGAAGCTCCAATTTGTTATTCTGGAAACTGACCAAGCAACTCAAGTACTACTCCATAATGCAGCTCAGTAGTTCAATCTAACTATCTAACTGGAGAAGATGTGCTGATTAGAAATGAATCCATACACTCTTAAACATTGTCAGAAGCTGGCAATGAATTGTGGACTGAAGCCGAAATCAGATGGTCCAGAAGTCCATGCAATTCTTGCAAAAAAAAATGATGTTTTGTAAAATGCTGGATCATCTTTTAAGCTATCAACAAACCCTAACATACCATAATATGAGCTATCATACATAATGTCAAGAATATATAGCTTTTTTGGATTTAGATAAATCTTTAATGAAATTCAAGAAGATGGTTGATCAAAGTCTAATTCATGTAGGCCAGGGATGTCAAACTGGCGACCCATGGGCCGATGTGTCACATGCAGGCCACTCCCACCCAGGCTCTGCCAAGGCAAAAAACATCACAATATGTCATGATACGTCACATGATGCAATCAAGTTTGATAACCGTGGTATAGGCAGAGGCAGACATTTACTGGGAATATTCTTCACCTGGCTATACATCATATAGACCACAATATACTGCATATTGATTTATGTCAACTTGAATCTATATCCACCCAAAGTCCCTCAAGGACTTTGTAGGAACTTGAGGAGACTAAAGTAACCAACCGATGTGCTACCACACCTTATCAAAGCATCTCACCCCATAGCAAGCTGTAATAAGGACCTTGTTTCATATGATTATGTTCTGCTGGAGTGAGCTTCTGTGAGTAATTAACATTTAGAAACAAGATAAATGAGTGCTGATCTTCCAAGTCTAACAGTGTTGATTGTTATATCAGAGATAAAACAAATGACAAATAGCTGTTGAGATATCTGGATAATGCAAAATGGTGCCTGAGGAAAAAAAAGGTGGTCAGGATTTTGAAAGTCTCAGGCAGTCTTATCTGACACAAAAAATAATCTTTTTTTTAATAGGAGATGGGCCAGCAGCACTGTGAAGTGTGAAAAGCCAGATGTAAATCATTTATAGTCATTTCAAAAGAAAAACAGAAGTTGAATGTCTTTAGCCTTGAATGCTGACTTCCAGGTTTGGAATGCTTCCACAGAATGAATCTGTGGTGATGTCAGCAGGAGAAATGTGATGACATAAGAAATCAGTGGTAGTTTCCCTACTTGCATTTTCATCAATTCGCAAATCACTAGTTCTCTCAGATGTATTGTAGTGCAGTGCATATATGTGCTCATGTCCTACAGAGACATAAATTAGATGTGAATGCACCAAGTGAATGATGACATCAAGAATGTTCCTGAAGATATGGGATGGATGAATGGATGGATGGATGGATGGATGACCTTGGGGAGAAAGAAAAACAGGTGCTGCCTAGGAAATAATCAGACAAGAGAGGCAGAAGCCCACAGTTACTTAATGGTCAAAAAAAGAAATTTAGGAAAGGCCCACCATAATGGATCAAGCAGTTAAAAGTAAAAGTGGGAGATTTGTACTTTCAGACTTGCAAGATTCTGTTAGTGTAGCCTCACAATAAAATAGAATTAATTAATCTTGTTGTGTCTCCTGTCTGGTTTATCTGGGAGAGGTGACAAGATATTATTCATGGAATTCGGGAACACCACTGGAGCTTTGAATAGGCCAAATGGTACAACCACTCAAAATGGCCATACCAGGTATAGAATATGGTCGTCCATTTATTGCCTTCACAGATTTGTCCAGGTTATACTCTTCTCACAGTTGAGCTTGGTGTACACTCAGGCATTCTGTAAGAAGTTCAAACATTCTGGGATAAACTACAGGGAACAGCAATTCCTGACTATAATCATGTTCAGCTGGCGGTACTCATTGCATAATATCAATTTGCCTAATTTCTTTTTGACAAATAGGTGCAAATAAGGATGAATATAAATTCCTTCCTCAGATACATGTTGATGAGGTATAAAAGGGGCTGCTAACATTGGCTCTGACAGAAGGCAATATGGCCCGCCATTATCCTGGAACTTGGTATTTTTGGGCAAACCGTAGGGGAACTTTATGAGTTTGGGAGCCAAAGTCTTGGAGACAAAAGTGACCTGAGATTTGCAACAGAAGGCCTCAAATGTGGTGGTTCCCACAAACCTCATAATGTTGAGGACATTGGCCTGGTCCCAAAATGAGCAGGATATGGTACAATAGACCAAGGTAGAATTGAAATTGGTTTTTTGTGGCTTCCCAACTTCATGTGGAGTTTGTTAATTGCCCATGCTATAGCAAAGAACAACTTGCCTCCAGAAGTTGTAAATGTTCCAACACTGGAAGTTTTAAAAAAGAGATTGGATATTTGCCTGAAGTGGTACAGGGTTTCCTGCCTAAGCAGGGGGTTGGACTAGAAGACCTCCAAGGTCCCTTCCATCTCTGCTATTCTGTTCTGTTCTGTTCTGTTCTATTCTATTCTATTCTATTCTATTCTATTCTATTCTATTCTATTCTATTCTATTCTATTCTAAAGACTGCCCATCAGTCTTTCGAACCATCAGTGGAGGTTGGATGCCATATCAGAAAATCGCCTAGTCTTCCACAAATTTAATATCCATGAAGTTTGCAATGGCCACTTAATTTATTATGGCTCAGGTTTGCAGCTTTATGAGGTTTGCAGCTTTTTTTATGAGTTTGCAGTTCATCAGAGCTCTGCAGCAGCACTAATTAATAAGGAAAGGACAAAAAAATGTGATTTTTTTTCCTGACCCACGGGATGTGCCAATGTGTAATTAACTAATTCTTCACACCATGATAATCTAATTCTATAGTTCTCTATGCACAATATGCCATCCAGTTCCTAATTTTAGCTACCTTTCATTTTTGAAGCGCCATAATTGAACAATAGAAATCAAAATACAACATTCATTGGTGATGCCAACACAGAATAGAAAGAGAGAGAGAGAGAGACTATTGCTAAACTAACGCTGTTTCATTCTTATGCATAGGGCCAAGAGGTTCAGAATGTTTTTGAAACTGTTTCAGAAAGTTAATTTGGAAAAAAAAAACCTACATACTTCATGAGAAATATTTGTTCTAACTTTCTTAATCACTCTTCTCATTATAGAAGATACATGCAAAGTGCATTACATATTAAAAACAGCTCAGGCTGGCACCAATTACAATTTAAAGTGTGGGCTAATGACAAGAAAATTACATCTCTCGTCTGAGTTTACTAATTGAGTAACAGTCCATTCCTCCAGGGTGGCTGGCACAGATCTCTCTATCAATCTTGTGTGGAGACTGGAAGGCTGAGGCAAAGCAGTAATACTTCTATGACACCCCTTCTCTCTCCTTTCTACAATGCCTGGCTTTAGTCTTCTTTTCTGAACAGACACTCGGGGCATAATCAAAGTAATTCTGAAATCCCCTGGTGCCATATACTGTCTGACCAATGACCTGGCAGAAGACAAAGCAGCTCAATGCAGGCAAAGATCTTTCTGGAAGCAGCTTTTGACCATCCCATTCCATTGGAAGGAGGCAGGGATGGGAAACATTTATTTATTTATTTATTTATTTATTTATTTATTTATTTATTTATTTATTTATTATTTTTTTATTTATTTATTTATTTTCCCAAGCATGTATGAGAAAATGAGTCTAAGTATGAACATAACATATTAACACATAAGCATAAACAGGTATAAGTATATGCATAATAAATGAATATGAATAAATGGGAGCAGTAGGACAGGGACAGTAGGCATGCTGGTGTGCTTATGCACACCCCCTTAGAGACCTCTTAGGAATGGAATGAGGTCCACGGTAGACCTTACTCCATTACATTAAAGTTTTGGGGGTTTGAGGATGTAACAACAGAATATGATATGATATGATATGATATGATATGATATGACATGACATGAATGACATGACACGATATGAACATGACTGAAAGGTAGGGATAGCAAGTGAAGACCATCTCACTTCCATCACACATGGAATTCAACTTTCCCATAGAATGGAGGGAAGATGCCTGCATAGGGTTTTCTATAGATTCTTGTAAAATATATGGCAGAATGCACATTTTTTTAATGAATCAAACCTACATCGATCTACAAAGGCTTGCCTTTTCGTGTAACCCAAATCTTGTTTCTTGGCTATTCTATAGCAATCAATGCAATCCATAGTTCTTATAAGTAAACTTATTAAAGTTATCTAATTCATGATTAGATAGTTTTAATAAGTTTAATATGTGTGGCTAGAACACTTTACCTGTAATGTACACAGCCAAACATTTCTATAGGCATTAGATGTGAGAAGGTAAGTATAAAGACATTACAACATGCAAATATAATGCATGCAACACATACTTCCTACATATATCACTCCTTGGTTAGAGAGGAGATCACTTTGTTTTATGCTTCAAAATGATATAAAACTTTCATAATGCAGGCAGAGAAACTGCAATAAGGGAGATCTATCCTCCTTTAGATCCTGTTTGTGGCAGGTTTAGGTAATCTGTATTTAGTATTTTAGTATTTATTTGATTTGTCAATCGCTTACAAGATACAGGTATAAGAACAAACATAGTTTTGAATACATGAGATAGATACTTATAAGAAAAATAAAAAGAAACAATAGAACAGGGATTGTAGGCACGATTGATGCACTTGTGCACGCCCCCTACAGGCCTCTTAGGAAGGGAATGAGGTCAATAGTGGACAGTCTTAGATTAAAGTTTTTGGGGTTTGGGGAAGAAACCACAGAGTATTCCAGACATTGACCACTCTGTTGCTGAAGTCGTATTCGCTGCAATCAGTCTTGGTGGCCGGTTAACCTTGGACGTTTTGTGTCTATTGTGCTCCCTGTAATTGTTATGGTTGAAACTGAGTTCATCTAAAGAGGATAGATTCTCCCTTATTTTGCAAATGTATGATTTTAATATACTATATTTAGATTATCGAGGCAGCATAGTTCTAGGTTTTTTCCAGGTCCTACATGTTTCCCAAGGTCTGTGTGGCATAGTAGGTATTCTGCAAATGAGTAGATGGAAGGCGGAGAACTCTTCTGTATTTCTGTGACTTTCAATGTGTTTAATATTAGATACATGATATGGTCTTCAGATATAGCTGTGTTCAAGTATAAGTGCTATGCAAAAGTTTTGTATGCATCTAGTAAGTAGTGTTGATATTACGCGCTCTGGTCAGACAAGGCTGATGGGGAGCTTGAATGGATGAAGACACTTGTGCATTCCAGCACTTCATGAAGGATGCCACCTCCATGTTTTGACGAAGTTGTGGAGCGTCCTGAGACCCAGTTACCAAAGCAAAACACCCAACTTCCGTCCGCTGGACCCTGGACTGAAAGGTGGCACTGACTCTGGCGCACCTGGCCTCTGGATGCCTGGAGGGTGCCACATCAACAACCATCACTAATTGTGGGTTCAGGAAAGTGGGCCATCATCGAGGAATACATTGGAGGAGCTCCTCCAATGTCCACCACTGAAAGAAGGCTGGAGGAAAGTTGCAAGAGCAGTGGTATCAGAGGTGGAAACTTCCCCCCACAACCGTTGGAAACCTACAGATCGGGAAGGCACGTGGCTGCCAAAAGCTCCACCCAACCTCCAGGGTCCAATTTATTTCAACTCCACAGGGCTTCTTCAGCATCAATCCTCTTTGCATGGTTGATGCTGTACTACAAGTTCATGTAACATCGATGGCTTCAGGCAATGGGTCAGCTTCAGACTCCCAGATATAAACGCCAGTACGCTCAAGGATGGGCTTGAATGGCCAACCATCTATCATTGGGTTTTCCAGATCCAGACCCCCTACCCAACGACAACACAAGGATCTGCCGCTACTTCATCGTCGAGGGAGAAGCCCTTCTCCTCAGGAACCTACCCTCAATGAAAGCCCTACACACTTCGCAGAGTACTCACCACAGAAGAGAGGATTCTTCACTACAATGGCTGTCCAGGCACAAGACGGAGTGGTGGACGAACGCCTTGTTGCAATCCTGGCCCACAAGGTTCCAGGTAACTTCTTTTCACAACCATGCAGCATCGCTTCCCCACAGACCATGAGGAACGTCGTTGGAAGCTTTGCTGCAAGGGCAAGGATGCCTCTGCAGCAATCTCATGCGCACAAGTGGTATGAATCACGCTACTACATGTAAGATCTCCCAGACAGGCTTTGGTGGACGCATCAACAAGGCAATGGGGACAATGGAGGCTGGTGAATGAGCAAGGATTGAAACCTGATAGACAATCTGTGGATGTGCAAGGCCCCACAGAGCTTCACAGATGAGGAAGAACAGTGCACACCTCCTGAGACACTGGTGCAACTTACACAGCTGGAGCAGTGGAATGGCAAGAACAGGTATGGTAGATGCTTAATGGATGCTTCCTTGAGCCTTGTCTTCATCCACCTGCATGAGATTGTCCCATGTATGTTTTGAGTGGGACCTTAACAATGAATAGGGCATTAATAAGAGTTTTGTTGTATTAAGTTGAAATTGTTGGGATTCAATGATTAAATTGTATTTGGATAATAAAGGGCCATATGTGTGGCAGCTTTGGGAGGGTGGACCATACCAGTCCCACCTATGCTGCACTGGGGGTTTATTATCCACAACTATTTCCTTATCCCACAGCTATCCTTTCCCATCCCACAGCTAACATCCACAGCTATCCTACAATCCCACAAGCAATGCAAAGGCTTAACCCTTTTTTTTTTCAAAAGTTTTCGCCCAGCATTTTATTAAGTAAAAATAAATTAACCAAAGTGGGTTGAAGCAAAGAATAAACCTTTATTAAATAACAAAACTTGTATGACTTTATTAATAAGGCAAAATGACCAATGTAAGTTGTCTTTATAGCAAAGATAATAGTGAACCAGGTAACAACTCAGTCCTCTGGCTCTTTTCAAGTCACCTCTGAGGCATGCCCATGGTCTCAGATGTAAAGGGGCCAGGGACCTGTGGAGTGGCTGTTGCCTTGAGTGCTGGGTGTGAGGTGCCATTGGGGTGCCTGGCCCCAAGAGTACAACAACCGGAGATGGTGTTGTGCAGGAGCTCTCAGAGAGCTGACTCATCCCGTGAGGTTAGAGGCAACTTCCTCAAGGACTGGGATGTGAGGCCCAAGACTGATTTGACAGATGTTCTGATAAGGGCTTGCTGTGGGGTTGGAGGAAGGAGAATGTAGTGGGGCTGTCTGGTCTGCAGCTGGGTCAGGTGAGGCATCTGTGGCGTTCGTGGTGTCCGAGGAACCTGGGTGTGGACTGGAAGGGCTGGCCTCTGCTGTGGGATAGTCTGTAGTGTAGGTTGGTAGGCGAGGGGCTGCTGAAATCTCGTGGTAAAGGCTGTGACAGATCGGCTGGGGTGGAGGAACATGACTGGAGTGGGTAGCAGCAGTGTTCAGTCTGGGCCTGGAGGGTGGTGCTGAAGAGCTGTGATCCTCTCCTTCATTTGCTGATACTGGGCCTCAGGTCATGTTCCATGAGGGTCTGGCTCACAGTACGTGATGAAGGGCTTGGAGATTGAGAAGGATGGTATGTCGAAGTGGTACGCAGCTGGGAGAGGAGATCTGTGCTTGCTTTGATTGTGTCCCGATCTCACAAGAGGAAGTGTGGCTCTGTCCTCTGGTTACTGCCTCTCTGCCTGCTTCTGTGGAGACAATGGAGCTGGGAGTGGGTGTGGAGTTGGACTACTGGTGGCGCCTCTTCCTTGCTCCGTCTGAGACAGGGGAATCCTCCACATCTCTGGCCAGGGAGTGCAGTGCTGTGGGGGGGTCTCTGTCATGGGCCCTCCAAAAGACACCTGCCTGGACACCGGTAGCTGTCTCCTTGGCTGGAAGAGGAGTGGCTCTCTGTGGGCTGTCCTGAGGAGAGGGTTGTACAGAGGGGCTGCTCCTTGGTGGTGGTTCTCACCCTCCAGGAAGCTGCACCTGGCCATGACATAGGTCTCCGCGGTCAGTTCGCTTGAACAGCAGCCTGCCCGGAATCTCTTCAGGTGCAGCTTGCCATATCCAGGTGTGCGCATATGCTTCCAACCAACCCCAGGATGGATCTGAAGTGTAGCGCAGGCTCTCGCACCTTTTCTCTTGCCATGCTGCCTGCTTCCTCTTGGTGATTTTGCGATAGAGCCTGTGGCCTTCTCCACATGTACTCGTTCCACTCAGCCATTCCAGCCACCTCCTCCTCATGAGTCTCGGAAATGGAGTACTGGTTTCCTTCTCCCCCTTCTCCTTGCTTCGCCTCTTCTCCCTCTGGCAGGGGCTTCAGGGCCTTCAGCAGCAAGGCTTTGAAGGGCCTTGGGGCTGGTCACCAACAGCAGCAGCAGCAGGATGAAGCACCAGAAGCAGCAGGAGTAAGCAGGAGAAGCACGCACCAGCAGCAGCACTAGCAGGAGAAGCACCTAAGCGCACGATGCAGCAGCACCAGCAGGAGAAGCAACGCAGCAGCAAGCAACAACCAGGAGCACCAGCAGTCAGCACCAGCAGTTTCAGAGTCAATGTGCGCAGGGGGTGGGATGGTGGTTCGGTCCTTCTTGCCAGGGCTGGCAGGAAATAGGCAAGGCTTTCCTCTTCTTCCCCGATGGTGTTCTCTCAAGATATGTCTCTGGCGCAGGTCTTTCCTCTGAATGGTGACTTGCTTTGCGAGCTTGCATCCTTATATTCCCGGAGCTTACGCAATTCATCCTCACCACATGCGCAGTGAACGCTTGCATCCATTAGGCAATCCGCTATGCATCCTATAGGCGTCCGTAGATGCATCTGCGTCAATCCGCACTACACATCTGTTCCTTCTGTTAGCACGACCGTTTTGCTGTTCTCCACTCAGAAGCCCTGCGGATGATCATCCGCTTTCATCGCTTTCAATCCACTAGGCTTTCCCTTACGAACGTTCCCGCTTTACATCCCCGCTACATCCATCATCCATGTCTGTTAACTTTCCATTGTTGTCCACTCTGTTTATGCAAATTTGGGCATTTTTTGAGAGCGAAACAACGGAAAATGGATAATTGCTCATTGCTGTGTCCTTTTTTACATACGTTTTGCATTCCTCTGGGCCAGGTGACTGCTTGAGAAGACATATAAATCGGGAGTCTCTGTGGTTTAAACTGGGAGAAGATTACAAGATCAATGTATTTTGAAAATTCCAGTCTGTAGTTTATCGATTTATTAAAGCATTTTTTCCTATCCTATTAATAATAAAAAGAACAAACAGTTAGGATTTTGTGAAATATTGAATTGAAAGGGTGAACTTAAATCTGTACAAAAGCTAGCAGAAACAAGGTATAAGATGAATTGGTTTTCAATGACTCGCGCAAATACATTCATTAGGTTATTGATAAAGATTCCAAAACAGAAGGTTTTTTATGATAAACAACTGATTTAAAGATAAGATTTTGATTAGGTACTTGATGAAAAGTGAATTTAAAAATTGTATAGATATTTATTAAGAAATTAAATAGAAGAAGAACAAGTAAAAGACAGTATGATTGCTTGGGGGAAGAATTTGGATATGGATTGATTCTAGAGAATTGTGCAAAAATTGTTGCTCTCGCTCATCAACTTATAAATACAATGTCAACAGCATATAAAGAAATTTGTATACAGATTTTTTATAGGTGTGCATTTCCACTGAGCAAGAATTAGCAAGAAATGTTCAAGATAAATGCCGGAAAATATGTGGAAATGTCATCAGACACCTGGCTCATATTACATACTGTGGTGGACTAAAATCCACCGTGGTGGAAAAAATGACAAAAAATCATAATAGGGATTTGGAAACAAGAGATTTTTATTGGGTAATTTATCCTGAAATATATAGTAAAAGATTGAAATTTCTGATTGTAATGTAGTAACAATGGCTAGAATATGTATTTTGGCTAAAAATAAAAATGAGACATATACCTCACAGGAGGAAATCATGAACAAATATTGGATATGTGCTGAATGAGTATGATTTGACATTTGAATTAGAGAGCAAAGAAGATAAACAATTTTATAAAATTCTTGGGATCTATTCTACAATGGTTAGATTATAAATATATATATATGAAATAATAGTAACTTTTAGAAATACTAAAATGTTATAAAGATGTATTTTTTTTCTTATTTATATCTACAAAGATTTTAGGATAATTTGGGATGATAATAGAATTGTCCCGACAAAATAAATGAAGTAATATGATTTATTTCTTAAGGCATTGATATGAATTATTATAGTCAAATGATTTGATTGATAATGATATTAATGCATTTAATTATTGGAATGAAAATACGAGATCATATTAATGTAATTGAAGACTACCAAATGGAGATGCACAATAAAATTGTACACCAACCAACACACTGTATGTACATATATGGATTAGATGGCGAAGATGGCTTGATGTTTTTATGTTTTGTTTGTTTATGTTTGTTTTAAAAACCAATAAAAATTCTTTTTTTAAAAAAAGAAAAAATTAATCTGCTGCATTATACAATGGCTTGTATATTGGATAGATATGGAACAATGCTAATTTATCATTAAAATGTAGTGTTTTGGTAGCAAAATATTACATAAGGAAGTCATATATTTGTTTCTAATTGAATATGTAGTTGAGTGCAACTATTTTTTTCCCCATAGGAACTTGAACCTACTAAAGTCAGGTATCTAACAATCCAATATCAGAAGTAACATGAAAAGAAAATGGAAATTGGCAAGTTGTGTTACATCCATGCAAAAGTATTTTATATAGAAACTAATCAAACTAGGCCAATGTAACAGTCACTGATATTTTGAAATATTGGGTTTCCGTCTTCAGATGGAAGGCCTACAACAATTCAAGAAGGCAAATGCTTCAACAGATATTTCAATACATGGTAATAAAAATTCTAAAGACAGAGACTTCAGCAGGCCATAATCTGTGAATCTCCTTCAGCCTTTACAGACCTAAAGACCTAAACATGTTGGCATTAATTTGCCAAATGTATGCAGATACAGTTTAGAACTTTAGAATTTTTCTCCCCATTTGAAAAAGGTAATTTCATATTTGGGGGAAAAAATCTGCTGTGGAGGAAACACTCAATCCCACATTTGGTAAAAATAATCAGTTTGCAACCTCTTGAGCTTCTTAATTCAGCTATGATATTCATACTGTCTTGAATCCTTAAACGGGAGAAGGGGGCAGTGGTGATGGACTCCAAGAGCAAAGTCAAAGGATAGATAAGACACATTCTTTTTCCCCGCTATTGAGCCTTTCAATATTAGCCAAATTCCTTCCCAAGAAACAGCTGGCAACTCTACAGTGCTTAGACAGGCAGACACATGACTAGTTAGTCTACTAAAGCGTTATGAATATTACTTATTTAGAGTTCTCTCCTGTATTGGTCTGGCAAGGAAGGAGCGAATGACAGTCCAAACTATGGCAGCAGCAAAGAAACACAAAGATAACAATGCAAGCAGTATTCTGTCTGGGCACAAACAGCTATCAACACAGGGCAGCCACATTTGTGTTGCAATGTATTAGCACATTTCTCCATTTAGATGTATTAGCTGTTATTCCACAACTTATTGTTAAAAGTTCATGTGAAACATCTTGTTTTTGGAAGCAACAAATACCATCGTCTATTCATTTTAAATAAACCATAAACATAAGAAAGTTAGGTCCCTATATCAAAACAGTGAAAACTATTCGTAATGATGACTGAATGATTTTTTTCATAGTGTGCATATTTTATTCATAAAGTCTACTTCTTAGACCACATGTGACAATTTCTTAGATGTACTTGTTTCTTTCCAAGAATAATTCAAGAATAAATTCAAGTAATTTTATGGGTAATATTCTTCATTACACCCCCTGGCATACATAATTTAAAAGAATTTCTACATAATAGGGTGAAACTTGACATTTGATGAATGTCAGATGAAAGGGTGATTAGGTTATGCATATTCAGATGTATTTTCTGAATTATTTTTGAAGCCTAGTTCATCCATTTACAGTATTTCCCATCTTTATGATATCTTTAATAACCTATTAAAGTGCAATATAATTTTGAGCTTTTTTTTCAGAATGTGGCTTAGCTAGAAATAGGTTGGATAAAACTGCAGTTCAATTTACCCCCTAAATTTGACCTCTTCCTAAACAATGAGCATCATATGGGAGAAAAGGCAAAAATACCAGTACTTGTTTGCAATCTTCAGTGCCCCTCTGAATTGGAGCCAAGGCCAGGACTTATTCTCTGTACTCAGCACTTAGAAAACCTGTATTTGTCAGTGAATTGAACCTTCAGCATGTCTCATGTAGCTCAATTCACTATCTATAAAAAAAAGTCCTTTCAGTCTGAAAAATTACTACCCTTAGGGCAAAAGAAATCAGTTAATGAAAGCTCATCTGTAAGTGATGTTTTACCATCCACTTACAACATGTTGAAAATGTCTTCAAGCAGATGTTTTGAATGATAAAGTCATTCTCCCAGCAGAGAAGAGAAGGGATCAGATTCACTGGGCAGCCAATGAACGATTGTAAGCAGCCTCAGAAATATTACGGGGAAGAGCGACCAATCAACCACTCACAATGCTAACCCAATAAAAATCTGGAGGTACAGCCTGAGGAGCTTCTTTTAGTGAGAGTTGGAAAGATCAAAGGAACGTTAAGGAGAATTTTTTTCTGTACTTCAAGTTGTCCTCTTTCTTACAAAAAAAAGATAGCAAGAGATTATTTGTTTTAGGGCCTCTAGCAATGGATATTGGTCACTTCTGAAAGGGGATATGTTAAAGTTAGTCTACAAACTTTTTAAAGAATCTTATATATTCATCAATGCTTTTCAATTTGTGGATGTATGCAGCATTTAAAGCTGATTTTAGGCTGTTCTGAAAGTTTTGTTTAAAAGGAAGCTATTCAAAATAATATGCTCAGAGACAACCAATATTATTTGGCTACTTACATAATTGTCTTTAAACCATTTGGTTCATATTCTTTCAAGGGATCATTTCCTATACTGATTAAACTCTAGCATTTATTTAAAAAAAATGGGATGAAAAAAGCCACGTTGTTTCAGTATCAACAGATTGTTGTCAAACATTACTCTCCAAGAATGCTCTTAATAGGAAGGAAAAAGAGGATAATCTCATTTTAGATTAGACTAGACTGAGTCAGATATTACAAACTTTACAGTCATGCATTTGTTAGCAGCTATCAGTTATTACCTTGACTAATATATTTATCCAGGTATGAATTATTACCATTAAAAAGAAGCCTGTGTGACTTGCCCATGTGCTCAGAAGTTTTGGAGGAATATTAGAAATTGGATTTTAAATATAACAAAACAAAATGACCCGAAACCTTTCTGCTAAGTATGAAGATTTAAACATGGAAGAAAAAATATCAATGTTATTTTGCCATTCTAACTGTGACCAGGAATAACTTACCGCACAAACTGGATAACTGTCTTTCATTCCTCAAGGATATGGTAATTAAAAAATACATGAATTGCTGAGTGGAATAGCCTAACCAAATTGTTAAACAAATAAACAAGATAGTGAATATGAATATGGAAATTTGGTACTGATGGTTAAAGAAAAGGTAATATTGAATAGTTGGATAATTATGGAAACTGACAGAAGATTGCTTTAATTATAACTACATAGAGAAATTAAAACATTAAAGAATGAAGGAGTTATTGTGACAAGGCAGATCCACGTCAATGATAAAGATAAAAGAAAAAAAATTAACCATTGCCTCAATATAGGCTGTAAATGAGTCCCTTGGTCTGTGTTCTTATTGGGTCTTGGAGTTTGTTTGATTGGTGTTTTTGGTTTTCTTCTGTCTGTTTTGTGCTTTGAATTGGCTGGCCAACATTGTGTTCCTGTGTGGAGGCTTCAGTGCAAGCTTGGCTTCGAGTAAAGACGGCTATCCCCCCAATCTATTACGGAAGCTAGGTTTCATTGGGTGCCTGGTTGGGTGTGTTTGTTGCTGGAGGTATCAGGAGGGAGTCTGTTTTTGTGCCCAGGTGTTCCCTGGCTTTTGGTGTTGGAGATCTTTCTATTTGAGAGTGCAGCTTCCAAATCTTGATAGTCTGTGAATCATCTCTTCTATTCATTGCTTTCAGGTATACCAAACTCAACTACAGAAGCCTGATGATGGCAGATGAGATTTGCTGAACTACAACTTTAAAAGCACTACAATGATGTGGGATAATACCCGAAGGAAGCTGAACAGCATATATATATATACATACATACATACATACATACATACATACATACATACATACATGTGTGTGTGTGTGTGTGTATACATATATATTGATTTGTCTGTTCTAAATGTATGTCAAATAAATGTTTTTTTCTAGAATAAAAAATTTAAAAAAAATTAAAAAAAATAAAAATAAAAGGAAGCCTGTGTGACATTTCTAAAAAGTTGATAATGGCTGGGCAGACTCTGCTTCAAATTTCCATTTAGCCTTGAAGCTTACTGGGTGACTTTGAGTCAATCACTATTTTTCAATAATTAGGCTAAAAGGGTGGAGATAAAACTGGAGGGGGGTCTATGTAGAGTAAATTGCTATGTGGTTTACAGTAAGCCAATATTGCAATATGAGCTGAATTAGCTAATACCCCAGACATTTTGGAAACGGATACATTTGACTCTGCTGTACTTAAGTCACTTGGTAAATTCTGGCAACTGATGTTTCTTTTTCCAGAACCCATGAGCTTTGGGTTCTGAAAAACTATAGACTGAATTAAATTTACTCTACTGAAGCAAGTTTCAATGTTTAGTAAAAAAATCAAATAATTAAGTTGTCCTGGACTGCATCATTGCAAATAGGGAGCAGGAACACCATTTTGGAATGCTTGCAGATGACTAACTATGAACCCCACTATGAACATGGTAAAATAATGTGCTGGTGAGAAAGGATAATAACACAAGGACCCTACCAGGATGAGAGAACAAATTGTACTCTTGTGCCAGTATGGATTCAATGTGCTCTAAGAGTTGAATACTGATATAGAAAGTCAGGTCTTAAGACGGATAAGACATTAGGTCATGTAAGTTCATTGTCTCATTAGTGCTGCCCTGTGTACATTCCTGTTTTAAAACTAATACCGCAGATAAAATAATAGAAGCCTAGAAAAAATATGACATAAACCATCCCACCGCAGAGGGATGTGTTTTTCAAAGTAAGTTTATGACATGCTTGTGAGCCTTTCAAATCCCCTTGGACAAGGGTTCGCTCCACCCATCTTGACATGTACTCCTGTTTCAGAGCTATTTGGTTTAGCAAAAGCAAGGAGATAAGAGGAATTACAAGATATGGGAAAAGAAAAGAAAAGCTTTGTGTTCTCCGGTTGGTACCAGGGATGGGATTGTTTCCATATAGGTCCAGCTAATCCAACAAAAAAAGCACCCTGTGGGTCTGTTCAGAATCAAACATAAACCTATAAAGTTCAGGGAGTTCAGAGATAAGCTTAAATCTCTGGACTAATGTCCTGCCCTCAATTAACCCAATTGTCCTTCAAGTAGCAATTAATACCTGCAGTCAAGGAAGGTATTCCTTTGGGATAGTATCTTCAAAATATGTTGTCTCCTTCAAAAAATGGCAGGCAACAATCAGCAAGATTAGTCTGGGCAAGCATCACTGAAAGGAAGGAAATCTGCAGCTGATTTGTGAATGGCTTGCCTGACAAGTCTTATATATATGTGCTGACTTGGCTTTTCTTTGTATCGCCCCTTAGATGGAATACAGTCAAAAAGCTAGTTTCAATTAAGCCAATTGATGGTGAGGAGAAAAAACAACAATCAAAATACCGCTCAACTTGCAGTTAGGACCCTTTACCAGATTGTGAAGCATAAGGAAAGGGAATTTCAGTATTGAAACCATTTTAAGAAATTGAAGAGTTCCCAGGGCCACTCACAAAATCCATACAGTCAGTCAATGGTAAGAACTGTGTATGTCTAAGAAATTCTTGTCCCAGAAGAGAAAGCAGTTTAAGAGCAAGTCTGCCATTGGAATTCTGCCTCTTCTGTTCCTGTGTTCTCCACACACCGGATTCACCATTTTAATAAGGTACCCTTTCCTTGACTAGCTATTTGCCATAAATTTCACATAAATTGAAAAGCTAGTGAAAGCTATAAATGGAACACTGGCCTGAAATGCCACACCAAATGAGGCTTCATTTTTAAAAAATTCAATCAATTCATTTTCATAGTGAAGCACATATCTTTCTATCATTCTAATGTTAGCCTAGAAACCAGGAGGCTGTGGAGTTTTAGTCCCACCTTAGATGTGAAAGCTGGCTGGGTGGCTTTGGACGAGTCACTCTCTCACAGATCAGCCCATCTCACTGTGTCTTTGTGGAGTAAAAGCAGAAGAGGAAGAAATATTATGTTTGTATGGAATAATAAGAAATGGTTGAGCTACTTATAATAGTTGAACAAATAGGCTGAAAAATAGCTTTTATCCATGGGCTGTCAGACATCTGAATACAACATAAACATCACAATTAGGTTCAATATGAGAGACTTGCAGGGCCAGCACCAAGGAAGCTCATTTCAATTTCATTGTACACATGTTGTGCATTGACAATAAATGTTTGATTGATTGATTGATTGATTTACTTGTAAAGTAATAAAGGCAGGATAAAAATCTAATCTAATAATAATAAATAAATGTCCTAATCTTTATTGTCTGCCACATACTAGGGGGGGAAATAGCTTTCTACTACTTGATTCTCTAATTGATGAAGAACTGTGGAAAGATTTTTTTTTTCACCACTTGGCAGGACAATTCAGATGACTGAATTACATCTGATAAATTATCTGTATTCATCAGTCACATTCAAAATTCCCAATAGAAATTTGTTTTCAGTTTACCCAATGAAGACAGTTCTCTGGGCAGATATCCAAGAAAAGCTGGAGATGTTGGAACTTGCAAAGAATTGATTTAGAAATGATCAAAGCTTTCCCAACATTTGAATAGAAATGAGGTCATCAAGGCACTTACAAATCTTGCCTTATACACTGGGAGCTTTTACCTTCCAAACTTAGATATATGTGACCTAGCTTGTATGATGATGCCAAATTCACTGAAAGACACATTTTCTACCATTCATTTTTGATACTTATGACACCTAAACTGAAAATCATTACCTACCCTGCCTTCCAAACTTGTTAAGATTAACTGCACTTCAGTACATAACAATAAACAGCAGTTAACTGAAATAGCTTCCAATTTCCTCAAAATCGCATCAAAAGATAAAGAAGGGAGATGTACATTTGAGGATTGTGCAGTCAAACCCACAATTGAATGGCCAATGTTGAAACAGAATATTTCCTTGTTGGTACGACATGTAGTACTACAGCCACACCTGATTCCTCACTGAAAATGAAGCGATCTTTTGCTAAATCCTTCAGCACATTTGATTAAAACTCATTTGCCAAAATGAAATAAATTCAGTTTGGAAAGTGAAAAAGAGCTGATAGAGAAGTATCATGAGGTATAATACATGTTGAAACACCCTCTAATTATGTATTTATCCAGCTTACTACACAATTTGTGGGGGAAGGGGGTGTTTATAATTAGAGGTTATGAAAATGTCTACCTAGCAATATTATAATACCTAAATATAGCACCCTTCCTGAAAGCTTTTAAGTTGGTTAAGAAAAAAAAAGCTGAAGACCAATTTTTTATTAACAAACAAATTACACTTGCAGGGAATATGTTAGTAAGCTAAATTAGGCAAAATGGATTTTTGGTATAAGTTTATAATATTATGCATGTTCTAGTTCTTGCCCTTGCAGTAATGTTCTGGACTTGGGACTATTAAAACCAAGAGCAGATCAAAAACTATTTCTCTATAGCAGGGATCTCCAAACTTGGCAACTTTGAGACGTGTGAACTTCAACTCCCAGAATTCCCCAGCCAGCAAGTTTGGAGATATCTGCTCTACAGATTTGTTTTTCGTATAACTAGAATTTAGATGAACAATTCTTAAATAATCCCAAAGGTGCTTTTTCAAGAGGCAAATGGACTTCCTGCTTTTTCTTTAAAGACCTTTTGCTTCTCATCCAAGAAGCTTCTTAAATAAATAGCAATGACCAAAAATACTGTCACCGGGTCAGCTAATTATATGAGAACCTACCTTATGCTTCCATTTGGAAGATTGCTAAATCTAATTAGATTTCTAAACCCTTTGAATCGGAAGAGACCTTATTTTAAAGAGCCTTGAAATTTCAAATATATTTTGATATCTAATATCAAACATAAATCAGTTTAAAAGAAAGTTAAGATATCCAAAGATTTGTGATGAAAGCCCATAGAAATAGCTGATTTTGCTGATTTCTCATTCCCATTCCATGATAGCACAAACTACAGTAAATACCACTGCCTGGAAACTCATGGAAGGTACCAGTTGGATCATCCACTACCAACAGAAGAGATATGGAATGAATCACACAATGTCTTTGCTGGCCTTTGCTGGCATCTCATTTTAAGGAACTAACTCAAGAGCCATACTCCTGCTCTTTTATTTAATTATATTTCTTGTTGGACTTTATTCAGTGTTGGACTTTAATCACATTTTATTCAGTTACTTTGTACATCCTAGAATTACTATTCTTTTCAGTTTTCACCATGTGAATCATAGGGTTAGAAGAAACTTCCCTTTCCTCTATATGACAGTCCATTAGATCATTTCTCAATCTCAGTAGCCAGCATGTAGTATGGGGAATTATGGGAGTTTAAGTCCACACATCTTAAATTTATTGAGGTTGAGAAGCATTGCATTAGACATTAGAAAGCTGCTATATCTCCCCTCAATTGTCTCTGTATGCTAAACACACCCAAATCTTGGGTAGGACTTGGCTTCCAGATGTCTTACACAGTCCTCCTATGAACTTACTCACTTTGTAAATATCTTTTTATATGTTGGGGGTTTCCAAAATTGGACACAGTAGTTTAAAAGGGGACTATTTACAGCAGAATTATTTTCCAGGATCTGTACTCTATATTCTTAAAATCCCAATGCAACATTTGCCCTTTTAACAAGTGCATCATATTGCAGTTTCATGTACTACTTGTCATCTGCTAAAACATCCCGATCTTTTTCATATTACTGTTGCTAAGCAAGACTCCCCTATCCTATAGTTCTGCCTTTCATTTTTGTCTCCCAAACTATTTGCTTAAGGCTGTCTATATCTTCCTGAATCCTTTCTTTGTCTTCTAAAGAGTTAGTTACTCCTCTTAGCTTTGAGTCATCTGCAGATTTAATAACCCTATCCTTGTTTCCTTCATTCCAGTTTATTAATTTAAATAGCTGTTTCTCAACCTTGACATCTGGACCTCAACTCCCAGAATTCCCCAGCCCACATTCTGAGAATTGAAATTCACACAGCTTAAAGTTGTCAAGTTTGAGAAACACAGATTTCAATGCTGAACACTGCAAAACCCTGTGACAATCCTCTCAATAAGATTCTCCAAGCTGATAGGGAGCTATTTATGATATTCTCTGAATGTAATCATTCTGTCAGTTTTGCACCCATCAAACCTAGCTCACATTTTATCATTTCATTCTCATATTGTGAGAGTATCTGCTAAAACCTTTGCTGAGATCAAAATATACTAAACATACTGCATTCCCACAACTATCCACACTATTGCGCCACTCCTGGATGTATCTTATGAACCCTTACCTCACCTTGTTAAACTATACTTTTTTTTTCTTTTTCTTTTTTGCTCAATACTAGGAGGTGGTACTTGTTTGTACTGCAATTATAGCAAATCCTGTGAGCCATTTCTCCTAAAAGCTTTCAGATACTAACACAAGTCAATGGAAACAGTTCATTCTGGCTGCTCTTCCTTCCCATTGTTTACAGTAGGAAGGTGGCTATTGAGCATACCACAGACAATGCTGAAAAATCTTCTATTTTCAAGAGCTTATCCACTACTACAATAACTGCTTTCATAATCATTCTTTGTCCATGAGGAATCTTGTCTCCAGACTAATGAGAATTGGAAGCAAGTTGGGTAATTAAATAAAGTTCAGCTTGAACAGCTTTGAGATACCACCAGAGTTAGCCCTACCTCACAATAGAGATGAGAAACCTTTACACTGTTGGGGTATATATGCAGTCATATATACACATGCATATATGACTGCATTTTCAGAAGGATAACTGCTGTAAATAAAAGATTAACTATTGTTTATGCTTCCTAACTATCCACCTTGCAGCCTGATTTTTCTGGCCATAGCTCAGCATCCATAGCTCCAGCAGTTCTAAAATACTTTCAATGCAAAAGCCAAAACATTAGATGTTCTAGCTTCTGAACTCAGCATTTCTGTATGGAGCTTTACAGGAAATTGTGATTTTTGTCATTCCAAAAAATTCAGAGAGCCATTTTGATGGAGTGGTTAAAGTCACCAGACTACAAACAGGGAGACTAGTAACTCTAGTCCTGCCTTAGGCATAAAGCCAGCTGGGTGACCTTGGCCCAGTCATTTTCTCCCTACCCTGGGAAAGAGGCAATGGCAAACCACTTCTGAAATTGTTGCCAAGAAAACTGCAGGGACTTCTCCAGATATTTGCAAAGAATTAGTATAGACTTGAAAGCATGTGTGTGCTTGCATACACACACACACACAAAGGGAGAGGGAGGAGGAGAGGGAGAGAGAGAGAGAGAGAAAGAGAGAGAGAAGGAAGGAGGGAAGGAGGGAGGAAAGAAGGGAAGGAGGGAGACAGAGAGGGAGAGAGGAAAAAAGAAAGAAAGAAAGAAAGAAAGAAAGAAAGAAAGAAAGAAAGAAAGAAAGAAAGAAAGAAAGAAAGAAAGGCTATTGTTGAGATCTCTGACTTGTGCACTTGAGGGGCCTTATGGTTCCTGGGTTTGCTGCATCAATAAGTTGGAAGTAGCAGCAGCAGCACATCAATATTGGAAGCCAAGTGGAGAAAAGATTTCTGAGCACCTGTGACAGACCATATCAAAGATGCTGAGAACTTTAGGACCACAGATAGTCGACACTGGCTTTGAAAGTTGAACTGAAATTTTGTTTGCTCTTACTGGTACAAATGTGAGACCCCAGCATCTTATTCTTAAGGGCCATTGTTCCCAACCCTGTGCTTTCTCAATCTTTTGGGGCTAGGTTTCAAAAACCCCCCAGCCAGAGTTGATTTTGTGAAGCTCCAACAGATCTCGAGGGCATGAGCAGGGGTGGGATGCTACTGGTCCTGCCCAGTTCTATAGAGCTGGTAGCTCTGAAGAGCAGCAGACACTGAACCGGTTCTGTGTTTGCTCCTGTTTGGCCCACTCTCCTGCCTGGGCTTTTACCTGTCCTTTATTTCCTGCTTTTTCAACCACAGCTGCTTTGTGCAGCTGCTTTGTGCAGCTGCCTTTGTTCAGGTTGAAAAAGCAGGCAAAAAAGGCTTTTCAAATGCTGTGCACCTGCGCACAGCGCTTTTCAACTGTCGGGGCAGCACAGCTTAAGGTTGTTTTACACCTTGCGCGCGCAAAACGTAGTCACCGAACCGTAGTAACACCAGTTGAATCCCACCCCTGGGCACAAGCAGAATTTGTCTGCAAAGCACAGAGTTCTTAAAGAAGCATTGTTGTAAAGCCCCAGAAGCCTGGTCAACACTCTTGCTAAACTGTAATTCCCAGAATACTTGTCTGAAAGCCAAAGCAATCCACTTAATACAAAACCACAGTATTTTGTACCATTGCATCTGTGCTTTTCAGACATCGTAAATTTAGCCTCCTAAACTTGCTCTATTTTTCTACTTCCTCAGTTCCACGACCTACTGTGACTCATTTCCTTAGAAATAATCAATAAACTCCTAGATAATAGATTGAGCAACACAAAAATTGACATTCTCAGGGTTTTTGTAAGAGAAAACAAACAGGACAACATCTGAAATCCCAGAATTCAACCAGCAAAGTCTATTTTATAAAAGTTGCATAAAATTCAGCTGATTTTTTCTGCAGGTGGAGGGGATTGTAGGATAATTTTAAAAGCAGGCAGATCACAGGATACATGCTTGTTTGGCAAGTATTAGGTTTTCCACTATAGTGTTTTATACATGGAGGTTATGTGATCTCAAATAATTGTACCAATTATGTAATTTGATATAATTAGACTAATTACATAAACAGAGAATCATTTACTTAGTTATTCCAAAAACTAATGTTGGAAGAACATTAAAGAACCTGATTATTTTGTTCCTCTTATCTGCCCTGCTACAAGTCAGGTATGACGCCATGGAAAACAATAGATTTATACTGACATTAAACTGGTATGAAAGGAAAACCTTTATGAATTGCATACCCATATACCCAGAGGTCTTAACCATCAAGTTATAATTAAATAGTCTGTAGTGAACAAATGGAATCCTAGGATGATTAAAATCCAATGCGTGGAAATAAAATGGCTTTTCTAAAGTGTCTACATATGTTTTCATCCAGTGCAGCAAGCAGAACTCAAATAAGAACGTTAACATCCGTTTTGCAATCTAAATATAACCATGGAACTAAACAATTTTAGAACTGGAAAAGGTATTGCAGATTGTCCATTGCAGTTCAGCTCCTGCTCCGTTAATGGTATGTACATACATACCATTGGTGGAAGCAATTCTAGAGACTCCTACAAATGGCTCTTTCAGATGCTGATTTAATAGCTCAACCAAAGAAGAGCCCACCAGATTTTAGTGTAATCTCTGTCAAATAGCTCTTGCTGTTAAGATCTTTCTTCTAATTCCTGGCTGCCATTTTCATCCACTAGGATTAGTTCATAGTGCATCCGAGAGCATTCTACTCTGTCTTCTGGATAAGACCCTTTCAGCTACCAAAAGACAATTATTCATTCTCTCCTTAGGCATCCCTTCTCCAAGTTACACATACCTTCCATAACTAAGTTTCCAAATCCCACAAGATCCAATTTGTTGCTCTACTTTTTAAGCTGATTCTAGAACTGTGACCCTTCTGTTTTCTCTCTTCAAGTAGCCTTTCTTTTTTCTTTTCTTTTTAAATGTGAAAAAAAGGGAATGCTACATCATGCCTTTTAATTAGTAGCACTTGGAGCCTTTGACTGTTGGATGCTGCTAGCAAAGTTTTTGAGCCCTATAAGCATTTCACGGGGTTGATAAAAGCACATTGGAAGAGCTATCTAATTTCTTTCTGGAAAACTTATATTTTATCAATGCAGGGGTGATTCTAGGCCTAGGCGAACTAGGGTAGCAAATTTTAGGGGGCACCCAAATTAAAAAGATTTCCAAACTACACAATATGAGTATAATATCAGATCCTCATTCCTCATTTCTTTAGCACTTTTTCTTCCTACGCTTTTCAAAAATACCTCCAAAGTTGGTTGAGTAATAGTGAAGCATTGCAATGCACCAACCAAATATTGCAAGTCACACACACACACAAATTATTATTACAGCAAAGGGCCACAGGAAGGTGATAATATTACTAAAGCAAGACAAAAGAGTGATAGGAAGATGTTGAACAAGTGAGTCACATAACCATCAGTTTATCAAAATACCTGGAAAATATATAACATGCATGGGGTCATGCACATGCTATATATTAGTGCAGAATATAATGTATAATTTTGCAGAATTGTTGTTGTTTTATGACAACAACAGGTGCTGCTGTAATTAAATGTATCTATTGTGATTCAAAGTATGGTGAAAATGTCTGAGGAAAAAAAGTGTCTAGGACTTAAGTGTGAAGTTTAAAATCTTGAAAAATTTAAAAAACAACAGTAAGAAGTCACCTTCTTGGAATTCCTAGCCTAGGTGAGCCAAAGGTGAATTGAATCCTAGGGGGATGTCAGGATATGACTTTGCCAGGGCAGAGCACCAAAATGTCTGGAATCAGTCTGGGTCAGCGACCATCTTTCCATGACTGAGCATGCCTTTCCTGGCATCCATTCTGTGAAGGTTCTCACTATGTCCCCTTCAAACTACAAATCCTAACCTACCCTTACCCCTACCAAAGGCCTTGCTGAAAAAGAAGATGAAAGCAGGACAGGATTTTCTGGATGTTTCAGGATGGTGCCTCTACATTACCTTGATTTGGCTACCCCAAAGCAAAGACCCCAGTTTGCAAAGTGGGTCCTGAGGAAATCAAGCTTAAATCTAGTGTGCTGGCTAAGGGATCAAGCTTATGTGAATTAATATATCTGTTCCATGGTTTCAAGCATGGGAAAGAAACGGCCTGCTTCCCTTCACCTCAGTCACAACATTTAGTTACGTTGTTATCACAGTTCTTAGAAAAATCACACCATGACTGACGTTAATGTGAGTTTTCCCATTGATTTCATGAGGCAGAAGTATCTTTTTCAGTGGGCTCTGTTGCAATAGTCACTCTAATTCCAAGGCTGAAACAGAAGCCCTGAGGAAGGGAGAGACTTGGCTGAGAGTGGGAAGAGGAGAAAGTGTTCAGAAAATTTAAAAGGAAGCAGGTTGCACTCTTCCGATCAAGAATTAATTCTATTGGGTCCAGGCCAGGTTTTTAAAAAAAAACTCCGGCTGGAGCATTGCAGCCTTAATCTGAAATAATTCAATAACAAGGGTTCAAGAAAACTAAACAAAACCGTGCATTCTTTGCTTGATTTGTATGCACTTTAGTAATGAAAGCTTGATTTTATACTTGGGAGTTCTTCCAGATTTTGACTTGTCCTCTGAATTTTGGTAATGGCATTGCAGGGAACAGGTTTCCATAACAGTATGCAGTGGTAGTTCAGTAACCATTCCACAATACAATGCCATTGTGAAAAGTGACTTGTGACCAATCCTTGCACTTACGACTGTCCTAGCATCCCCGGGATCATGTGATCAAAATTTGGGCACTTGGTGACCGGGATGTATTTACAATGGCTGCAGAATCCCAGGGTAATGTATTTATCATTTGTGATCTTCCCAGTCAATGTGGGAATTCGCTTAGCAGCCATGGGATTCACTTAACAACTGATTGGTTTCACAACCGTGGCCAAAAAAAAAGGTTGTAAAATCAGACATGACTCACTTAACAATTGCCTTGCTTTGAAACAGAAATCCTATGTCCCTCCCCCAACTGTGGTCATAAACCAAGGACTACCTTTAATGTACTGCTCTGGCTGTTCCTCAGCCACTGTGACCTAGCCATGTTAACACGCTCCCTTGAGTTACATCACATCTGAACTGCTGTAATATACTCTACCCTGGAAACTTCAGTGAAAGCAAAGCCAGCTGCTTATCTGGGTCACATCAGTCTCCCTTTGAAAAAACCATGCCCTTGACTGCAACATTTTTTGATAATTCATGTTGTTCAGGTTTCAAAGCTTAAACACCAATTTGAGATCTGCCTTCTTATTCTGAACTATTCCCCTTCTTTAGAAAAGGCTGTTTGCAGAGGCCTATTTGACACTGGAGGAAAGGATTTCTTCCCAACCCTACTGTGGTCCTTTTAAAGAATATTAGAAGTTTTAAAGTGCTTTTGATAGATTTCATGGAAGTTTTATATTTTATGTTACAGTTCTTTGAACTCAGTAGTTATTTGAATTATTATTGAGAGCAAGTTTGGTCTAGTGGTTAAGGCACCAGCTAGAAAGCAAGAAACCACAAGTTCAGATCCTGCTTCAGCCATGAAAGCTAGCTACATGATTCTGGGCCACACACACACTCTCTCAGTCCTACCTACGTCATAGGGATATTGTGGGGAAAATATGAGGAAGAAGGAGCATTAGATATCCTTGCCACCTTGATTTATTTGTAAAATATGAATAAAGGTAGGACATACATAATCAAATAAATAGTGTCCAGACAATAATTATATAATTTCAAAAAATAAATATATGCAGGTAAAGGCCATCTTCTTGATGTTTGGAAGTTCAGGATACTGACTGAGTTCTTTCAAGATGAAAAGTGTTCATAGTGATATAATAATTTTGTGGACAGTTTTCATTAATCTTAGATGATATTGTATTTAAAGGTGAAGGTTTCCTCAGCCTGGTCATATCTGACTCTAGGGAGTGGTGCTCATTCTGTTTCTTGGTCAAGGGAGCCATTATTATACAAAGATAATTTCTGGGACCATGTGGCTAGCATGGCTATATACCAAAGGTGCAGGGAATGCTGTTATCTTCCCACCAAAGTGGTACCTATTTATCTACTTGCATTTGCATGCTCTTGAACTGCTAGGTGGGCAGGAGTTGAAGGAAGTAATGGGAGTTCACCCCAATGTGCAGCACTTGGGTCTTGAACCCAGGCTGTCAGCTTTCCAGCTGACAAGCTCAACATCTTTTAATCATGCCTCTTTTTGATATTGTGCTTACCGGGTGATAAATCATGTACATGGATAAAAGAGCCCTTAAACTTGGTACATATCAGGATGGGGGAAAAAACATTCTCTTTCACAATACAGTCCTTTGAACAGGATGCTTGCTGAGCGAAAAAGTATACAGCATCCCTCCTTGAAGAATTTTGTAACACCGCAGAGTTCTAGGGAAAAACTATTTGTTCCTTTTTGGATTGTCTCATGTCTTTGCTACTCAATGTTATCAGAGTCTCTTAAGTGCAAAAATAACACCAACAGTTGGTGCTTGCTTCACTTGTTTGTGAAGCAATCATCCAGCATTCAAGGTGCCAATGTAAAAATGAAATTGCCCTTTTAGAACCAGTAACTGATGGTGGCAACAGTAGCTGACAACCAAATGTGTCTTGTAATTAGTGATTGCTCTTTCCCTTCATTGTATAGGGATTTTAGCCCATTTCCTCATGAATTGCTTCAACTCAGTAACATGTGAGGGTTTTCTAGCAGAAATTGGGACCTGCCTATATCTGTAGCCAACTGGTCTGGAGCCTGAAGTGGCTCTTCCAGATTGTTATATTTCTCCTTCACCCATTGTTTCTGGCTTAGGTTTCATCATGCTACCTTCTCCATGAAACCAGTTTTACTAATGTAGCCACAAACATTGACTGTAGCTAAGGCAAGAGAAACCTACAGACTAGAGGGGGTATTCAGCAGGTTCTGACCAGTTCTGGAGAACCAGTGGTGGAAATTTTGAGTAGTTCGGACAACCGGCAAATACCATCTCTGGTTGGCCCTGCCCCCATCTATTGTCTGCCTCCTGAGTCCCAGATGATTGGCTGGGTCTTCTTTTGTTGCCCTGCACAGGAGAACAGAGCTGGAAAGTAGGTTAGTGGGGTGGGGAGGGAATGTCCTTCCCCTGCCACGCCCACCAAGCCACACCATGCCTACCAAGCCATGCCCACAGAACCGGTAGTAAAAAATGTTGAATCCCACCACTACTGCAGTGGTCTCCTGGATGAGTTTATCCTAAGTTCTTAGAATGATTTTTATAGGACAATTATTGAGAAGCTTCACTGTTGTCCCAATTCATCTCCATCTTGAGTATCTGAATCTCTGAGTGTGAGTATTTATGTACTTACATGTATTTATATACAATCCAGTTCCTACGATTTTGGATAGTTTATCAATACAGTGTTAAAATATGAATAAATCAGCTATCAACTCCCAACTGCCCAAAAAAGATATCAGCAATCCAAAGAGCAACCCATGTAAAAATGACCACCAGTAATAAAAAAAAATCTTACAAATAATACCAATATCATTAAAATCAAACTCCCCTTTGATTAAAACAATCTTTTTAGTTCTATCAAAAATCAATACTCAGAACTCCAGGCATAATTCCCAAAACAGTCACTCAAAATATTGGGGCTATCATAGAGAAGGGCTTTTGGGGGGTTTCTGTCCTCTTCTCTTTTCCTTAAGGGAAAAAATTGTGTGCATTCCCACTCTACATACTTGGACCAGAGGCAGATCTCTTTAGGAAATGATGGTCTTTAGGTATCCTGGATTAAAACTACATGGACCTTAAAAGTAAACCAGTGGAATAATAAGTGCATTAACCAGATAAATGTTATTACATTACAATAATGGGTTCATCCACTCACTGCTTGGCTGCCATATATTGTATTACTTGAAATGTCAGGGTCATTTTCAAAAGTAGTCCCTTTTCAAGTGAATCATAGAATCATTGGGCCAGAAGGGACCTCAGAGATCTTCCAGTCTGATCCCTGACCAAGCCAGGAGTTCATGTATCATTCCAGGCAAATGGATGTCCAAACTTTTCTTGAAAACTTCCAGCAATAGAGCACCAATAACTCTGGGAAACAAATTGTTCCATTGGATCTCTCTTTAGTGAGCTTCTTCCCATTATTTTTTGTTCTCAGATGCTTTGGAGAAAAAGTCAATTCCTTCATCACTATGATGAAGGAGCCCCTCAAATATTGGCAGAGAGCTATGATGACTCCCCAATCTTTCTCTTTGTTAAGCTAAACATACTTAATTCCCTAAACCATTCATTGTGGGCTTAGCCTTCAGATCTCTTATCATCTTTGTTACTCTTCTCTGCACTCTCTAGGTCTCATCGTTTAATTTGATTCTCTTGTTTATATTCTTGTTTTTCCTCTGGATGCAAGATAGCATTTCTATACAAGAAGGGTCTTCTTTTCTATCAGGTTATTGAATATGGTCATCCCCATCTTCAAAAAGGGAGACCTCAGCCTAGTTGAAAATTACAGACCAATCTCTTTATGCTGAGTCACCTGTCACCTGTAAAGTCAGGAACAATTATTAACCCAATCCATTATCCCTCCACTAGAGACAAAACAACCTACTCTCTAATAACAATTTGGTTTCAAAAAAAAAAATATCCTGTAATCTGAACTCTTACATTGCAAAACATATGAAACTACACAACTCGACAGGGCAAAGCAATAGACACAATCTACATAAGACTTCCTGTAAAGCCTTTAATTCAATGGTACATGACAAACTACTCCTAAAACTAAAATCTGATGGTATCTCTGGACACCTGCATAACTGGATAGAAGCATTTCCTGTCAAACAGACAACAAATGGTCAAAATTGGAGCATCCTATCAAATCTGTAGCTGTCAATAGTGGTGTCCCCCAAGGCAGTGTTCTAGGACCAACTATCTCATACACTACATAAATGATCTCTGTGATCATATTAAGAACAACTGTGTTCTCTTTGCTGACGATGTAAAGCTATTCAACACCACCGACAATACTGCTACTTTCAAAAAGACCTTGACTATGTTCAGAATGGTCAAACAAATGGCAACTTCAAACCCCAGAAATAAATGCTCTGTCTTACATATTGGCAACAAAAAATCAGAAAATAAAATACAGGCTGAATAATCAAGACCTTGTTGATGATCAAGCTCTCCAAAACCTGGAGTACTCATCTCTAATATCTAAGTGCTAGAGCCACTGTAACTACATAGCCAAAAAGGCATTAAGAGTGTTAACACTAATCTTACATAGCTTTCTCTTGATAATATTACATACTAACTAGAGCATACAAATCATTTGCAAGACCATTACTTGAATACTGCTCATCAATCTGGAAACCCACATACATATCTGATATTAAATACCAGTTGAGAAAGTCCAAAATATTTCACAAGAAGAGTTCTCCACTCCTCTACTCGTTGCAGAATACCTTAATGCCACCTTATGAATACCTTATGCTTGAAATCTAGATCTAGAAAACTAGAACTAGCTGCCTCCGATCAACTAAGTATAGTACTTAGAATCATACATGCAATGTCGTACCTGTCAATGAATACTTCAGCTTCAACCATAACAACACCAGAGCAAACAATAAGATACAAACTCAAGGTTAATCACACCAAACTTGATTGGCAGGGAAATATGATTTCAGCCAACAGAGTGAGTCCAATGGTCGGAATACTCTACCTGACTCTGGGTTTCTTCCCCAAACCCCCAAAACTTTAACCTTAGGCTGTCTACTATTGACCTCACCCCTTTCCTAAGAGGTCTGTAGGGGCGTGCATAAGTGCACCAATGTGCCTAACGTCCCTGTTCTATTGTTTCTTTTATTTTTCTTATATGTATCCATGTATTCATAACTATGTTTTTACTTTACCTATTATCTTGGATGCAATTGACAAACCAAATAAAATAAATAAAATAAAATATAGCTTCCTGAAAGCAAGGCTGGATGACCACTAGAGTAGATAACAGACAGAGTTAGAGTCTTTCCTGTCTTCTAGCCATCCTTTAGATATTTGCAGCCTTCAATTACAAATTTCTGTAGTGCTGTATGAAACCTCAGTGACTTTTAGCAATGGTTATATGAAAATTGTACTTTCTTGTTGGGTGATATTTTTTTGATAAAGTAACAGTATTGTTATATTGATATGGCAAAGGCAGATCATTTTTCAACTGAAATTTTGATGTCTTATAAGCTGATTGCCACCATGACACACACACCCCCAAAATCAGAATAACTTAGAGCAGCTTCATTGGAATAATAATGCATTATTATGAGAACATTTAAGGTTGTGAACGTATGTGACTTGATGTCTATTTTTAAACAGTTTTTAAAATAAGAGACAGATCTAGATCTCCCCTTTGTACATAAAGAATTCGTTGGAGAACAGAAAGAGAAAAGAATTTTGATTGGGAAATTTTGAATTTGTAAATGAGTGGATCTTCCTTGGGCTACAATATTTATTTGTTTTCTAAACCGATATCTGGGACAAAATGGCATGCCTAGCTACTTCCCAGTATTTGGTGGAAGACATTACATCCCCATCAGTATTTCAAACTATCCAAGATTATTTTATTTTCCAAGAATTATTCTCTGGTAATTTCTTGCTATCCTAACTTTGCTCGGTTCCTATTTTACCTATTATAGGCTGTTTCTTTCCTTAAATGTTGTTTATTTTTATTTTTTATTTATTTGATTTGTCAATTGCTTACAAGATAATAGGTATAAGTATATAGATAGTTATGAATACATGAAATGGGTACATATAAGAAGAATAAAAGAAACAATAGGACAGGGACGGCAGGCACGTTGGTGCACTTATGCACGCCCCCTACAGACCTCTTAGGAAAGGGGTGAGGTCAATAGTAGACAGTCTAAGGTTAAAGTTTTTGGGGTTTGGGGAAGAAACCACAGAGTCAGGTAGAATATTCCAGACATTGACCACTCTGTTGCTGAAGTTGTTTTTCCTGCAATCAAGTTTGGTGCAGTGAACTTTGAGTTTGTATCTATTTTGTGCTCTTGTATTGTTATGGTTGAAGCTGAAATATTCATTGACAGGTTGTTAATATAAATGATAATGATGGTTGGAAACAAGCATGTAAGCATATATGAATGTTTTAATATGAAATAATTACAGTTTACTACTTAAACAAGTGCCTTATAATGTGTTGTCCTTGCAGGTTGGGGATTCTGAAAGTTGAAGTTCAGCATATCTGGAGAGCACCATTGTGGGAAATACTGAACTTTCCCACTGTCAAAAACCTTCCCAGCATTTAAATCACTGCAGAGATTAAATGAATGCAGTCTAAGCCAGGAGCTGAAGATACTTCAACCATGCATTATTTTGTAGAGTATGGGGGCTTTGCAAAGTAATCCTTGCTTTGACAATAGGGATTTTAAAAACACAAATCTGTTTTCCTCTTTAAATAATGGAGGGAATACACAAGGCTTGGCTATCAGGCTGTTTGGGCCAAGGTATCAGAAGATATGTACACTGGGTTTGGCAAACTATCTGAAGATTAATGAACTCAAATTCTGGAGAAAAAAATAATGTACTACATGAGGGTGTTAGTAGTTCAGGCAGCAGAGACCAAATTTTATTTTATTTTTGTGAGAGAGGCCAAATTCAAAAATGATTTCAATGGCTGATTCAGTTGATGAAACTACCTTTTTTCTGCCACTAATGCCATTTTCTAAATAAAAACATTTGAAGGTTCTGACAGGTAGTTCTCATTTAGTGACCACAATTAGGACCAGTAATTCAGTTGTTAAGTGAAGCAGTTACTAAGTGAAGCTCTGATTGTGCTTAGGATGTTATTTTAACTTTCCTTTGTTTTACAGACCTGAAAAAAACAAAAATGTGAGGATTTGTTGCAAAGTTACTTTTTCATCAGCTAGTAATTGTTAATGGTCACTAAGCAGTTACTAAATGAAGACTACATGTATTTTTCTTGTAAGCGAAATCTTTACAGTATTCAAATGAAATTGGTATATTTTTCATTAACATATTTTCATTGACATATTTATCCAATGCTGGAATCTCAATCTGCATCAGAGGATTATTATTTGAGGTGTATAAGTAGCTTTTGATCCTTAGATTTTACCTCAGGGTTAGTAGGGGCTATATCCTTAGTTTCAAATTCTATCTTAAAGGAATTCTGGCTTGACCTAGGAATGTGAAAATCTTAAGCAGGAATGTCACTAACAGCAGATAAACTTTCTTGGAAGTCCATTATTAGCAATTTGGCTTTGCACTGTGAAATTATAGGGAAACATTTGAAGCATTATACAATATTCTACATAGGCTGAACTTAGTAACTGTGAAGTAACATGCTCTTCATCATGTACAGGGTATGTGGTCCATGCATCCCCAACCTGTTACCGTCCAGGATCACCACTCCTAGATTTCCAAATTCACCAAGTTTCCATGAGTGCTAGAACCAACTGCCAACCTGGCTGTTCCTCTTCTTCAATTGAACTTGGCTTCCCATGGTTCTCAACCCAAGATTTTAAGCAATTATGTCCATCTTTCCTATTCTTAAAAATAGGTAGTTTTTTCCTGCTTTCATCAACAGGATCCTAGGACAACAATATGGTGTGGGGGGAGAGGGAACATTTATGTTCTAACTATTCCTTTTCTGGGAGGCAGGGTGACAAGACCTCTTACAGGTCGTAACCAAAGTAGAATTCAGCTTCTGGGAAGATCATATCTCATGCACTGGTCATCGTTATTTAGACACTGACCAATATTGTCCTGAAAATATTGGCCTTCAGCCTGTGAAGCAAGAACTAAGCTATCCTGAAGCATAGAATGGACACAATCACCCAGACATCTGAAGTTATTTCTACTAATGTGGTGCGAGCAAAGTGGTGCATTAATTCAGAAATGAAGACAGGGCTGAAGGAAGGTGACAACTTGAAAAATGCTGCCCTAAAATCCAGACAACCCCCCCCCCTTCCTTGCTAAGACCTTGCAACAGATGGGTTCTGTAGCAGGAAGTCACCGTGGGAAGCATTTCCTGCATTGAAAATGGTCACCATGACCTATGTAGAGTATTTCATCCCAATGTTCTTTGGTTTGTTATTTCAAAAAGAAAAGAAAAGAAAACCTTGTTTTCCACAAGGGGTATTTCTGGTAAGAATATTGTGAAATGATGGCTGAGGGAGAGCAAAATTATGCTTGTTTTCAGTTAATCTTGGGATTTGCAAGGCCCTAGGCCATGTTCCCCACAGTTGTTTGCTCAAAACATTAGCCCTGTGGAATTTAATGGAGGTTGCACCTGCGCTGAAGTTCCCTGGCCCTTATCCGACCAACGGTTCCGCATTCATGCTTCCATTCAACAGTGCATAAGCGTGTTCAGCTATCAGGCCTTGATCCCCCAAGCTAAAGATACTTTTTAACAAAGCTTTTTCCAACAATTCAGCATAACTGCAAGAAGCTGCTGCAGTTCTCAAACTTTTTTTTCTTTTGTTTTATTTACTTAAACTGTACACAAATGCAAAATACTCGGACAGCAAATGTAAGTGGATGTTGTTTGGTATTTAAATTACTATGAACCTACAAGGAACTTTATTAAATAAACAATTCGGGGGGGTTTCTTCTTCTTCTTCAAAGGATGCACATCCTCATATGTCTCCAACATATGAGGGCACAGAGAAGATATCTATCCAAAGACAATGGAATCTATTTGGTACCCTGAAAAGAAATTGGCAGGCCTTAGTGCCAAGTGTTCAGTATAGTTGTGTGACTGTAGATACTGTGGCCTTGCCATCTGATAAAAATTATAGTTAAAATGTTGGCCTCTTTGGTTCCAAACTTTTCAGTATATTTTCGTTGTATCCAGTATGTTTTGTTGGTATAAAAATAACCTTTCCCGCCCACTCCCCAAAGGATAGTTTCTCCTGACTAAGTCATGCAACTACATCAGTGCAAACATGAAAACCAATCACTCGCTTTTAAAAAAAGAAGCAAAAGATTTAATTTCAAGTATAAAAAAAATATAAAAAGTACCGTCTCATTTCAGTCCAGTTTCATCTAGTTTGGGTTGACACTTTTAAATTGCATAGCTCATGCGGCACTTGTTTTTAAATCTAGAGAACAGTGAGCAAAAGGAAGTGCACCATCAAGTACCAACCAGTCAAGGCATTGAAATCTGCAAGTGCTATAGGAACGTGCATTCAAGCAGGTTGTGAGTGCTATAGTGTAGCATGGATTTCTGAGCTCTGCAGCCACCCTTGATATGGAAGTGTTTGGAAACCAAACTAAATGTAATACCCTCTACTTGTGCATTCTCTCTCTCTCTTTCTCCTCCTCAGGATGTAGTAAACATTCTTAGTTTCAAACACTGTGTTACTCCTTTCCCCAAATATATCCATTATGTCATTGAGATTTCCTTTATGGCTCATACATTTACTTGTGCTAACACTGGCTTCTTTCCTTTTGTCCTCTCCAGCTGTTCCCATTGTCATCTTTCTGTTACTCCGAGCATGGAGCTTCAACTCCAGGTTTTGATGTTGCAAATCTTTTTGTGAATGTAGTACGGACCATGAGCAAAACTAGAACAGGAAGGGCCAAGTCCTTTTTTTTTTTTTTTACAACATAACAGGGATAATTGTCCACATGGATGGCATGAGAGAACCTAGCTGTCCAATAAAGCATAAAATCATGCCGATCTACCATTCAGAAGAATACAGCTACCATTTCTGATATTAATCACATGGTACTGTTTCTCTCTCTCTTGCACACATAAACATGCATACATACATACATATCATAAGAGAGAGACTAGTTTCATCAGTGTGTTCTCTCCTGGAAGTGTTATATGCATATCTTACACTTCCCATCAGGAAGAAGGACTTATCTTGCACAGAGCAGGTAATCTGCTGCTTTAATTTAGACCTTAGAAATGATGGTAGTTGGTTGCTTGTTTGGTTACTGAAATGCTTGTCTATGAGCATATAGGATTGTTTTCTTGTTTTTTTTAAAAAAAAAACATTTCATTGTAAATATAGGGCTGGCTGAGAGAGAGAAAAAAAATCTTACTGGTCTGTATGCATATATCACCAGCAGACCTTTAACTCCTTTACATAATGCCTTCTTCCAAACTGGATCACGCAGTGTGTGCGTTCATGTTGCTGTGTGTATGTGTATTTATGAGTATGTGTATATATGTGTATGTACGTGTATACACACACACACACCCATACACTTGTGTCTTTGGGTATATAGGTAGGATTAAGTAATTTGAAAGCATTAGTTTATATGTGGTAGCATACTTTTAGTGTCCAGGATGCATTGACTGCCACTGTCCTGACAACAGAGTGCAATTGATATATATTTATATGTATTTTCAGTGCTATTGCTGCCTTTGCCACTGTTGCCTCTGCAGTAAGGTTTAAACATCCATGCCCAGAAGGAAGAAAAAGAGCAGTAGCATGTCCAGATCCATTCAGTAGGGGAATCTCCTCACTCCCCCCTCCCTTACCTTCCCTGCCCCCACTCCTTTCTAGCATCCTTCTCCAGATCAGGCACAGCCACATTCTTCCACAATCATATTGGGAACGTCCCTCTTCACGATGTTGTATTCATCATCAAAGTACAGCATCGATATCGTGCTAAGTTTGGTTGGAATGCAGCAGGAGTTCACGGTGCCTGGGTTCAGCCCTCGCATGCGGTACTGATTCACGACTGCTGTGTGAAAAGAGGAAGCTGAGCCCGGGACTCCAGCCAAATAGGCTGGGCAGCTCCCTTCACAGTAATTCCCATAGTAACCCGCTGGTGCTATGATCCAGTCAGTCCATCCGATGATCTTAAAGTCAATGTAAAACTCTTGCCTGCAGCATAAATTGGTCCGGCCATCGCATTCCAGACCTCTTTTCCGAATCCTGTGCTTGTTGTCAGCCAATCGGGCTTGCACCACTAAAAAAGGCCGGTGGGATTCATCCCCAGAATCCACGTAAATTGGCAGCACTGAATACTCTTCGCAGCCTTCACACTGAATGTCCAAACTCAATCTTCTCTCTCCTTTCTCAAACAGAGCTTGGATTGCTTCTGTCATAGGAAATGTGTGCCAACCACTTCTTTTGAGATCAACTTTCTTTTCAACCACATTCCACTTGTTGCTGGTGTCCGAGTCTTGGAAATACACTTTGACTCTTACTCTTCGCCGGCTGCCTTTCTCCAAAACGTAGGGAAGCAGCTTCAAGTAAAGCCACAAACTGGCTTGAACCACAAACAGATTCTGATTCCCTTCATTAGAAATGAAGAAATAGAGGCGCATTCTGGAGGATGACAGGTCATCTGGAATATAACAGTGGGAGAGAAAGAGAAAAAAAAACCCATTAAGTTGACACAAAGATGTTTGTGTTAGGTTTTTCTCAAGGGAAAATGAAAGAAATTAAAACAAATGCATAACATTATTAAGTGCCAGAAATAATATATATAAATGGCTAAACTGAAAAGAGAGGGGGGGGGGGGAANGGGGGGGGGGGAAATATACACCATCAGCTATAGATTGCAAAGTAGTTCAGTGGCTGAATCAGTACTAGAAAGCCATTATAAAGTATGTTCCCAGAGAGAAACTAATAAGGGTATATAAGGAGAGGGGGAGCCTGATCCTTAGAAATCAGTGTATCAGCAATTAAGTTCAGATAGATGGAAAGTTATGAAAGGAACTCAGAGCACCTGGATAAGTGCTAATTAGTTTTTTTTTTTTAAAAGTGTTGGCCTAGCACAGGCACCCCTCCTGTATAATCTTCCCAGAAAGCACAAATTGTTAACAGTCAGGGAACTTTTTTTTTTTTTCCAGAGAAAGGATTTGGTTACAATATAGATCCATTGTAAATTCACCCAGTACCTCTATAATTCTTGGGAAATGCAAGGACTTTCTTGGTTTGTCCACTTGACCAAAGCAAATTCTTACTGGGATTGTAAAAGTGTCTGATTTTGATTGTTTCACATTGCAAATAGAAACATGTTCCTTTGTATAACAGTATTCAGAATATAAAAGTGTCAGAGAAACCCTTCTAGCACAACTATCTCCCTGACATTTCAAAGGGCTGGGGTGAGGCAAGTTATTATTCAGTAATATGAGCCTTACCCACCAGTAGCTCAAAGGGGTACTATCCAGGCGAAGGTTTACTACCATAGTAATAACTGAAATGACAGGACAGTTGCATTTGTCATAATTGTGCCCAAAGATATAGCTTGTCCTGCCATAAATTCTCTTTTGTGCCATTCTTAAAGGTACAGGATGCCTGTTTTATTTATTTACTTGGCATCTGGACACCTAAAAAGAGCTAGTCATCTTCTACTCCTTACAGCTATTTTGTTTAACTAAAGGACAAACTTTAGACATTAACCACGCACAATTTTTCTGGATATTAAGCAAGTTTTCATTGCAGCCAATGAATGACAGATCTACACTTAGTCATACTTAGAGTTGCTCTTGAAATCAACTTAGTCAAACTAAATCAAGTCCCACCGATGTCAGTGGAATTAACTATGTATCCAACATAACGCCATTGCTGTTTTCTTTTCATTGAGATAAAAGCAGGAAAGCAGATGCTATGAGAAACTGGTTGCTGCTTTCTGGTTCATATTTATAATATGAACTTTAAATGGAACAAGCTGGCACTGAATCCCTTACCCAAACACCTCTGACCTAGAAAGTACTATCCTCGGCACATTTATGTGAAACTCAGCAGGTCTACCTTTGAGCAAATATGCACAGGATCACACAACTCCAGAGTTTATTCAATATTCTTCAGTCTGCTTCAATTCATTCCAATCCAATTCCACATTGTTCAGTATGTTGAAAAGAAAAACCCTAGTGCTGACCTTGTCAAGCCAAATTGCAAATCTTTATACTTTAGACCTAGTTCTTGCAATGCCACAGGATAATGCTTTATTAGTATGGGATGGATATATTTTCTTAGTTTATACTCTCCAGGAACATGATGAATAAAATATCATACAGTATACTGAATGTATATTTATCATAAAGCTGTACTCCCAACACATCCAAACGACATCATACCCTTAAAGGTAACAATAACATGCCATGATAAACAAATAACAAATTATAATTCCACTAGGGGAAGAAAACTAAATTTTAGTAGTTTTGTCCTTCTCTTATTTTACTCATCCTGGTAATGAATGCATTCATTTATCCCTCTATCTTTTCCTGCCCTGTATGTATTATAATGGTTTTCTAACTTTTTGCCATAAAACAATTCTTTTTAGTGGCTTCTAAGGAACCCCTGAACTTTTGTTATGAATACAACATTGCTGCAATTATTTTAGAAGCACATGTCATATTCACACTCAGCTCATACATAGGACGCTATTAGTCAGTGCTAATTGGTTGTGATCCAGAACACACTTAATATTTTTGTGCATTACTCTGGAAAGGAAATCTTGTTTGTCATCTTTTCATTGACAAGTACCTTAAGAACTTCTCGGGAATAGCATACTTGACAATGGTATTTACACTGGTAGTTTTGCTAGTTGGCAGCTGTAGGACACAGAAACGTTAATATAAAGTATGAGAGAAAGGTAGGATAGACGGACGGATATGGTTTATGAAGAAGAGTAATAAAATCTCACTTGGATATGCAAAAAGTTCCGCAAATTAGAGCAGCTAAACTGGAGACATGGGACAGATACGGTGCTATTAAAATAGAAGGAGCAACAGAATCAAAGAAGCACAGAAGTAGACAAAAGGTGGTCACGACACCAGAGAAAGAAATACAAGATGATGAGCCAATATTGTTGTGACATGGGAAATAAGAGGGGGAAATGGATTAAATGCTATCATATAAGCAATTCTTATAGGTGAGTTAATACAAATAGGTGAGATTACAAGGTAATAACTGATCATTTTTACTCATTCATAACTTCATACATGGTTTAACTCAAACACAAGTGGATGCCTATGGAATAGGAAGTAGAAAGTCTTACAGAATAAAGCATGCATGGATGGGATTACCAAAGGAGTATGTACGTTAGGAAAAGAAGTTAGAAGTCACTGAGTGGATGGATATATCTATACCAGAATACCCAGAAGACTCTGAGGCTGAAGAAGAGGGAACAGAAGAAACTCAAGTGCTAGGCAGAGTGGGGGGTTAGAAAGATTACTGAGCAAAATAGGTCAATAAAATAGAGCGACAATTAATTTTACCGGTTAATAGCAGGCACAAAAGGAGAAGAATGTATGGCCAGGGAGGAGGGTGGGGCAGGGGGACGGGGTTTGAAGGATGAAGAGGTTAGGAGGAGATTATGTTCCTTATGACACAAGATTTGTAAAAACCAGGATATGGAACATGCAGTGGTATACCAAATGGAACCAATGCATAGCAGGAGAAATTGCGATTGGGTTCTGCGTAACACACATAAACCTATAGCCTGTGGGAGGAAAATATGACAAAGAGATCTGATCAGCAGAGCCTGGAGGATGGGTGGCAAAGAGATGGGATTTTTGTAGCAGGCATGCGAACAGGAGGTGAAGCTACACGCCCATTCGGTGAAGCGACATGCCCCATACATAGCCATTTAAATGGAGCAAGTACTGCAAATAAACAGAGGATCAAACTTGATCAATTCGGCCGAAACCAAGGATGGAGAGGGCCGGGAATGGAGGGGCGTGGGACCCATCGCTGCCAGAGGGTAAATCAGAGCAGGGCAGGAGTTACCAAGGTGTGACAGGAACTGAGCCCACATGGAAAACGAAGGAAGACGGGCGTGGCAGTCGTCGGAAACGGAGAGGCTCAGGGGGAGCGCAAGGCAGAAGGATGGGCTTGCATGGATGTGGGGAAAACGCAGAGGACGGGCAGTGGAAGGGAAGAAGGGAGTCCCCGCAAGGGAGAAGCCGCAGCAGAAAGCAGGCGGGGGAAAGACCGGCGGCCTCCAGAGGGAAGCGGTGGGATTGCAGGAGACCGGGAAGTGGCTCGCCGGGGGCCAAGTCGTTCCGTGCCGGAAGCGACGGATGCTCGGGGCCAAGGTGGACGGGGTGCGGGTGGCGGGGGTGTGTGTGTGCACGGGCGGCCCACCCACCTGTCTCGGCGAAGCTGATGATCTCGGAGACCTGCTGGTGAGCCGCGGGGCCCCCGTTCGCCTGCCCGTCCAGGTTGGGGATCTCGACGCGCCCGTCCTCGCGCAACTTGCCGGCGTGCAGCTTGCGCAGCGCCGTGACCATCGCCGCCTTGGGGACGGCGTGGGTGATGTTGGGCCGGTCGCGCATCTGGAGGCGGTTCAGAATGTGCCTCTTGATGGCCTCCAGGAAATCGCCGTCCACTTCGCCGGGCTCTTCGGGTGGTCGGCGGAAGCCGCACGAGGTGCAAGTGTCCAGGGGTGCTGCCCCGGGAGGCGTCGGCGAAGCTCCGGCGCTCAGCATCAGCCAGCACGCCTCCGCCAGCAGAAGCAGAAGCGAGGCGGTCAGGGGCCCCTTCCGATCCGCCCCGTCCATGCCGATCACCGGGCAGTGCCGCTCGGAGGTTGAGATGTGAGCCTGGGAGCCGGCCGGTTCGGACGCGCGGAGCTCAGGGCGATCGGTGGAGCGACGGACAAGCCCCGCGAGAAGAGTGCCAAGCCGAGCGAAGGCGCGATCTGGGTGAGAACGGCGTCCGAATCGGCGGGGGCACAAAAGGCCAGTCGGAGGAGCTCCGGCGGAGAGGTTGCGAGGCGGAGAAGAAGAAGGACCGATCGGGAAAGCCGCTTTCCCCAGGGCAGTCGGAGTGCCCCCGCGGCCTCACTCGGTCACTTGCCAGCGGGTAGCTCCAAAGCAGCCAACTCCTCTGTCATGATGTCAGTGGTTTGCCTTCAGGCAGGCAGCGTCCAGCCAAAAGCAGGCAGGAGGTGGAGAGAGAGCGCTCTTTTTTAGCCAAGAGTCGTCGGGGGGCCAAAGGGGAGGGGGAAGACGGGGTGGCGTGGAGGATCCACGAGGCAGATTTGAGAGTCAATCCAATTTATAGCGACAGGCTGGGGGGACACTCCAATCAACGATGCCTTCCTATCTTTCGCCACACGAGGAGGCGGTCGGCTGTGGGGGAAGCTCGCCAAATCCAATCCACCCAAGCCGGTCCCTCGATACGCTCTGCAGCTGTCCTCTTCGGCGCGGTGGGCGCGCTCTCCGTTCTGCGCCTTGAGGTCGCTCCTCTCTGACAAAGCCGGTTAACCTGAAAGCAGAGAAGCGGAGGCAAATAGGGAGAGAGGATCGGGAAAAAATAAAAATAAAAATCCGGTCGGTTGCAAGAGAAAACAACAACAACAACAACAACCACCCTTTAGAAGCTGCCTCCTCTCTCCCTGACGGATTTTCTCTTCTGGATCGATTGGGGCTACAGTCCAGCCGATGGGTCCTTTTCTGGGAGTCCCGCGAGTAATTCAGCTTTCCAAGTTACAAAAAAAAAAAAAAAAAACACAGGAAAAAGAAAAAAGAAACGCGGTTGGAAACAAACGATAATCAAAGAAAGCGCGGGAAGAAGGCGGCAAAAGCTCCGAAGTAACTGGAAGAAATCTAGCCGTGGGTCCTGCTTGAAGCTGCTCGTTCACTCGAGGCTCTCCTTCGCCTCGGAGCAATCCCGTCCCGGTGGTATTTGGCACCAAGGACTTCTTATGAGTAAGCACAGTCTGCGAGCGCTGCCTCCCTCTGCCAGTTGATCTTTGCTTGAGCCTCGTATTTTAATTTTCTCTCTCGAGCTCGCTTCCGCTCCTCTGAACCTGACGGTTCCGCCCCCGCTCTCCAAGCAAAAGGTCTCGGTTGGAAAAACGCTTCTCTTCTTCTCCCCCCCCCCCGCCCGCCGCCCGCCCGCCTCTTCTCCCTTCCCCCTCCCCTTCCTTCCTTCACCTGCCAAATCGCAACGTTGAGCCACTTTTCTTTCGAAAACGTTTGTACGGATTGCAGCAAGTTCCTGATGCGGAAATAATCTCTCTGCTCGTTTCTTCAAGGAACCCCTATCCCCGATTTCCTTCCTGACGCGCTCGCGGGCGCTCTCTCTCTCTCTCTCTCTCTCACACACACACACACATAAGTGTAGCAAAAGTTGGCAGTTAAAGGTGTCCCTTGCCAGTCTACGAGCAATAACTGTTGCTTTGCAACTCAATAACTTGCCCAGTTCCTAGCCTGTTGGGAAGACAGTTGCAGATGAGAGTTTGTGCAAGGGGATGGCCTTAAGACGANAACGTTTCACTTCTAATTCAAGAAGCTTCTTCAGCAAAACCTTTTCAAGGGGGGGGGGAAACCCAAGAAAGTGCAGTCGCCTTTTGAAAAGCACCTTTGGGTTAGGCAAAGTGCACAGCTTCCAGGTCTTGCCTACCAAGTGGAGATAACCAAGCAGTAGAAAATGCTGGGTTGTTGTGGGAATTAAATAAATAAACCAGACAAAGTGTGACTGTTGCATCAAAGGGACAAGATAGCAAACAATTGTATCTATCCCCAGTATGGTCCACAAGCATAACATACCTTACTTGAGAGAAACAGCATACCAAAAGAAATTTTAACATGAGACAGCAAATGGGCTTCCATTGAGTAAGACCGGGAGTTCAGCTGGGCTCCTGGAGACCCCATAGGAATGTATGTACACATGTAGTTTACCTTGGTATGGAAGAGGTTTTCTCTCACCCCAGGTAACATACAGATTGTTTTAAGCTTTTCAACACGGGTTACAGTAGTTCATCATCTCCTATCTGAGAATAAAGAAGGTCCAGCTTGTTCAATTTTTAAGATCAGCCAATGCAGAAACGACTTAGCTCAGAGCTTTCTTGAGGGTTACCTGGGGCTAGTGAAGCCTCCTAATTAGCCCGATTCATTTCTCCTTCAATAAAAATGTATGTCTGTTTCCCTTAGGTTGGAGTCAAGATTGGAGCCTAGGGCAGATTTAACCCAAAGTATGAATGGCGGGTAACAGTTTTGGGAAGTGTTCCATCAAGAAGTCCAGAAAGCAGGACCAACTTGAGCGATCCAACGATTTGTATGCGCTTTACCTGAAGGCAAAGGTTGCAAAGATGTTGTTAGGCATCTCTATACAGGTGGTGCTTCTCATGATCAGCTTCTCTTAAGAAGGGCCAGAGCTACCGAGGCCTTGTACTTTTGAGCCTGAAGGGTTCAAAAGGCTTTGAAACAAGAGGCGTTCACGTGTCACCCGCGCCCACAAACATTTAGGACAGGGTGCACGGAACGCGGCAAGGAGAATCAAAGCCGGGCAGCTTGCCAGAGGACCATTGCTCCTCTGCGGCCAAACACGGGGGTTGTACAGAGGAAAGGCTGACTGAAGTCGTCAGCTAAAGATGGGCAGAGGAAGGAGAGAAAGGCAAAAGGGTGGCTGGTGCCCTGCGCGCCTTTCCCGCTTGTTGATATTCCGGGGGCATGCTCGGCTTGGTCGCCGCCCGCCTCTGGGGGCTTCTCATCGGGAAATCCCTGGCTTTCTGAGGCCTGGCTTCCGAGCAACTCCCCGCCATCCAGCGCCGGAAGGTTGAGAATGGTTAGGCCGCTTGTCTCCCAACCCCCACCCACGACGTGGGGGTGCCTACACTTCAAAGTGGGGACTGGGGGGGGGAAGTTGGGGCCTGATTCAAGCCGCTCGGCTCGCGGCGCGCTTTTTCATAGGCAGCCTCAGGCTCCGAATGCGGCGAAGAAAGTGGGGGGGGGGGACGGACCGCGCGCGAGAAAGAAGATAGAGCTTTCACCTGGCACTGTCCAGTGGAATCTTGCCCTTATCCCGGGCAACAGAAGAGCAAAAAAAAAACCAAAAATAAAAAAAGCAGCCCAAAGCGGCACGAAAGAACAGCACACAGAAAGAAAAAAACGCACACGCAAACCACGCCGCGAAGAAGCCAAAACGCTCGCCGGTAGGCGGAACAAACAACACACAAGCGAGCGTTGCAACAATGGGAACAGAGCGCGAGGGAAGGTCGGGGCAACGTCGCAATCCTAATACTCTTTGAAGTCCCCCCCCCCGAGAAACGATCATGTGTCTCTATAATGCGGCCCTATATGCTCTGAGAATCAGGGCTCCAAACCGTTCCCGCCCTCGTCCCCAGAGTAGGCCTCGGGGCCTCTGGGCCCTTGAGAGACGGAGACCAGCGCCTCCGTGGGGGGGGGATGGGGCTGGCGCAAATCGGTCAACCTATCGCGCACGGCTCTCAGCGTTTCATACTTCTCATCCAACACCGTTTTCTTCCAGGGAGAGAGCCGTGGCGTTGGCTGTTCTCGGGTCTGAGCTTCTTGAGATTTCTGTTCCGCCAGGACCTCGTGAGGGATAATAACCTGACTCGAAGTCGGACCTCAAGGGCTTTTTTTTCCTTTCGGTCCCGGATCTCACCGGAACTTGGCAAGTGCGAATGGCTCCCTTCAAAAACGGAGCACCAGTGCCAGATTTGCTAACTGAGAGAGAGCTCCGTTTCCGCGATGGGTGACTTTGTTCCTAGTGGCAACCGAAATGTTTCCCGTAGAGGCAATCGAAGTCGAAGAAGTTGAGAGGGCTTTGGGCGTCCTCCCTGGGCATTCCGTTGATTCGATGAACACAAATCCTGCGGCCCACGCGCGCGCTCTTCAACCCCCTTCCCTCCCCCTGAGCCCTCGCGCTGCTTTTTCATGGCCAGCCGCGTAACGCAGCGGGATTCAAAAGGGCCGCGGAAAAAAAACAAAAAAAACCAAAACACCGCCGACAGAACAGAGGCTTTGCTTCGCCGCTGCCGAGGATTGCCGGCGGCAGGTTCACTTGAAGGCCTTTTTTTTTATTTTACTTTTTTTTTTGCCTTGGCCAGGAGAGCCGCTTGGGCCAACCCGCTCCAAGGCGGGGTAGACCAGCCTTCCTCCCCCCCCACCCCCACCCACCCCCTTGGGGTCAAGGCCATGCGAAGGGGCGAGTCTGTTAACGAAGTAGGCGAAAGAAAAAGCCGTCGCGTCAGGCGCCCCCCTGGTCCGCTCTCCGGCAGGGCCTGCAAGACGATCCAAGCAATGCTTTAGGCAAAGGGGGCCCGCCCTGGTCGCTTATTGCTTGGGAAAAGGGCCAAGCTGCCCACTGAAAAGAGGTCAGCCCGCTTCTTTCCTGGCGCCTCTCGGGAAGGAGTGGGGAGGGCAGACAAAATGGGATTTGCTTCCGTGCGTTTTTAACTGCCCTGGCCTTCTGGTAAAGGCCTGGAGGGGCAGAGTCTTTGCCGAATTCTCTGGAGGTGCTTGATAAAATTCATCCAGGTTGATAGAAATCACGATCTGGAAGCGCTAGCTTAGCCTGCCTCTTTCAAACCTCGCCCTGCCTTCAGGGTCAGGGGAAGAACTTGGCAAGAGGGGGGGGGGGGAATCCCTGCAGCTGTGTTGAAAGGTTGAACGCTGGAATGGTTTTAGGATGAAAGACCCCAGTTTGAAGTTTAACCTGGGTGCTTCCCCACTTTTTTATGCGTCTTGAGCTGTTTTCTGCAGAATCACTGCCAGTTTCCAGTTGGCAGCACAGACGAATCGAATAGTTTGTCTTCCTCCCCGTTTGCTAAAGAGCTTTGTGGGCACTTTGTGAAGAAACGCTATTGCATGAAGTAATTAGGTCAAGTGCAGAGACTACCAAGTGTAAATCCGAATGAATTGCCCATCTCATACCAAGATCTCTATTATGACAAGTATCACCTTAAAGGTGATCTACTTTCTGCAGCTCTTAGGCAAGCGGCTATCGTACCACCCCACAAAGTTGTTCACACATTATTAATCCAAAATTTGGTTTTATGTTATAAAATTGTTTACACATCATTAAACCACAGTTTAGCATTATTTTATAAAAGTAGAGGCCAAGAATAAACAAAAAGCAAATGCAGAATATAACATTACCTATATTAAGATTGCAATCTATATATTTGGAGTAGAAAATAACTCCACCAAACACAACGGGAATTACTTTTGCATAAATAAGAATGGGAGAACCATAGTGTCATGGATTTCATGTAGTCTGGCTTTATTTCAACTTTTCCTGAAATTCATTGCATTGTATGAGTGCCTCCTATATATATGCTAGGCCATCCATTTCCGATAAGTCTTAGTTTCAGAAATATTTCCTTACCTAAATAGAGAAACAAAATTACCAAGGATGGATAAAAAAGAAGTGGAAGCAGAAGCTGGATTCCCCGTTGAATTTCATTGTGGGAATCTGGCAAGAAACATTGGAAATCTTCCCTTCCCTTTCCTTCTGCTGCTGCTGCTGCTGGGTGGTAGTAGGTGGGTGTCAGGCCCAAACCCGATGCAGACAATTCAATCGAGACCTCGCCTTATTTTGCTGCACGTAATAGCCAGAGTCTTGCCAAACTAAATAGCAATAGTACTTAGACTTATATACAACTTCACAGAGCTTTACAGCCCTCTCTAAGTGGTTTACAGAGTCAGCATATTGCCCCCAACAATCCGGGTCCTCATTTTACTGACGTCAGAAGGATGGAAGG